>JADGIZ010000385.1:0-14631 GCA_027604665.1 Polyrhizophydium stewartii | reverse complement strand
ACAGCCGACAGCCAATGCTCTTCTCGAGTGAGGCGTAGCCAGTCCACATAGGCACTCGGCGCCGCGTTTGTTTCTTGTTCTTCAATGAACGCAGCTTGCCACCCCATAGGCACTCGGCGCCGCGTTTGCTTCTTGCTCTTCAACGAACGCAGCTTGCCACCCCATCATGCTTGACAGACAAGGCCGATTCATTGATGATCGGATCTCAGTCTGCCGCCTCGCCTCCAGCTCGGCCGGAAGGATCGTCGTCCATCTGGCTGGGCAGGTGTGTTGCAACTTGGCCATCTCTGTGGGCTGCAGCTGCGTGCTGCGCTCCAAGCCAGTCACACGGCCCAAAGTGCTTGAGCAGCACAACCGCCATCTCAGGAGACACATCCTCGGCGGCCGCCGCAGCAGCCTCGGCTGTGCATCGAGCGCCGTGAGACAACACAAAGTCGACGACCGCAGCGTGGCCGGCCTTGATCGCATCGCACACGCCGGCACTGCTGCATGCTGGCGCACCGTGCGCATGCAGCCAACGCACGGCGTCCAGGCTGCCAGCAGCAGCCGCGCCGTCCGCCGCGGCCGAGTCGCCGGCGCGGCTCTGACCGCGATGCAGCACCTCCAGCATCGCCGTGTCGCCGCGCCGTGCAGCAATCATCACGGCCTCGGCGCTCCGCAGCCACAGCGGCCTGCCGCAGAGCCAGTCGGCAACGCCGTGCTTGCTTGCATCGGCCGCAGCATCGAGCACAACGTCGAGCCAGTCGGCATCGGGAGCCACGGCATGCATCTGGCGCAGCATCTCGAGGTGGCCGCGGCGTGCGGCGTTGGCCGCCAGCAGCGGCATCTGCCTCGGGCCATGGAGTCGCAGAAGCGCAACGAGTATTTCAGCGTTGCCGATGCTTGCGCTCACACGCTGCAGCCACTCGATGTCCTGCAGCGGCAGCTTGGCGGCGTTGAGCTGCACGATGTGCATCGCAAGTTCGTTGCGGAACAGGAACACGGCCATCATGGCGTCCCAGCGACTCATGCCGCGCGGGCCGAACCGAGCATGCACGAGATCGACGAGGTTGGTGTTGTTGGCCGCAATGGCACCTCGCAGCGTCGGCGGATGTTGTGCGATGGCCAGCAGCCGATGCGCAATGTCGATGTGGCCCAGCCTGCTCGCGGCCAGGAAGCATGCGCTGAGCGTGCCGTGCGGCGGCTGCACGACTGGCGGCGTTCCATCCAGCCCAGCGCTTCCATTAGCACCGCCGCCGCCTCGGTCGCGGCCGCCTGCGCCTGCCGAGAGAGCGCCGAGCAGCGCATCGTCGAGCAGCGGCATGTCGCCGGCCGCCGCAGCGCCAACAGCCACCACGAAGCGCGAGGATGGGTGCGACCGCCACGCAGGCAGCATGCGCAGCGCCGCGCGCCGCAGCATGCTTGCGCCGGCGGGGCAGCCGAGCACAAGGTGGTTTGCGTGCCCGTGGAGGTGCTCGGGGTCGCCTGGCGGGTCGGCCGCCAGCAGCAGCAGCGCCATCTCGGGCTCGTTGCTGTCGGCCGAGGGCATCTCGGCTGCTGCCTCGGCCATGGCATGCGACCGCACGAACAGACGCTCGTATGACAGCGGCCACGGCGGCAGCAGCGCAACCAGATGCACGGCGTCGGCATCGAAGCACTCGATCCATGCCTGCGCGAGCGTCGCTGGCGCAAGCGGGCGTCGCAGGCGGCCGAACAGCAGCATCGTCAAGGCGCCGGCCGTCCGCAGCACCATGTCCTCGAGCTCCGCGGGCAACCGCTGCAGCATGTCGACCAGGTCGCGGCTGCCCGCAAACCTCCCGCCGATCACGCATCCTGCGGCGCCGGCGTGCTGATGCGGCGCTGCGACATGTGCGGGTGTTGCGGGCGAGGCCGTCATCGCGGTGGCTTTGGCGCAGCTGCGGGCAAGTCGCCAAAGCATGGCCGAGACCACACAACACACGACGAGACGCCGCCAGATGCCGCGAGCTGCCACGGGCCGCGCCAGACCATACGGCATGGCGCAGCAGCGACGTGGGTCTCTTGAGCCACTTGGATGCTCTTGGGCCTCGGCTCTCGGGGCTCTCGGATATCGCTGCCATAGGATGGGGTGGCAAGCTGCGTTCATTGAAGAGCAAGAAACAAACGCGGCGCCGAGTGCCCATGTGGACTGGCGACGCCTCACTCGAGAAGAGCATTGGCTGTCGGCTGTCGGCTACTCTCATCCCTGAGCAGCCGTGTGCCGCGATATCGTTGCCCTCACTTGAAATCAAAATTTCTATGAAAACACACCAAAGCCGGGCCTGGAGCTCGTCACCTTCGCCAGCCGAGCCCAGCCTTTCCTCTCAGAAAGTCGATCCCTGTTTCGCCATGATTCTTTCATTGGCGGGCTGGACCACCCAACAACCGCCACGCGTGGCAGCGAGCCTCGCGTCTGTCCAGACGACGCTCGTGCTGGCGCTCCTGGCGTTCTTCGCTGGCATATCTGCCGCCGCCAGATCGACCAACAAGACGCAGTCCACGGTTGTCATCCCTGTTGTCGGCGATTACCTCGAGTTTGCTGGAGACCAGACGCTGTTTGGTGGGTTCTTGCGCCGCCAGACACATCTCTCGTCGCAGCTGCCTGCCGCCTTGGAAGGCAGCATCACCTGCTGATGCCGGTGTGACCGTGTTCGGCATATCGCACACATGCCTGCGCGTGGCTGCCTGCCCTCAACGGCACTGCTGCCTGCGCAACGCAGGCGTCCGCATGGCAATCCAAGAAATCAACAACAGCTCGGACATCCTCCAGGATGTCGCGCTCATACCCATGCGCATCAACCTCGACTTGACAAACCCTGCCACGCTCTACGACAGCTCCATCAGCCTGTGCGACTCGATCGGTGTCCGCGCCTTGGTCAGCCAGATGCTCAGCAGATCTTGCATGGCAATCAGCAGCGTCTGCCCCAAAGTGAGGTCTCGCTCGCGTCTTGAGCGCGTCGCAGCGTGTTCTCTGATTGCCTTGCGTCTCTTCGATTGCCGCATTGCGACATACGAGGATAGGCACTTCACAGCTCGGCGTATGCCGCAAGCGTCCTGCTCAGCAACAAGCGAGTGTAAGCTGAACTCTCCGCCAGAAACACAGCATCGCTGCTCTGTCTTTACCATATGCCTGATGCTGCCCATCATGGACGATGCGCTGACGACAGCATATGCTCATTCCGCCCGTACAATCAATGTTGCGTCTCTGCAAACCAGCTATCCTCTGTATTTCCGATACGTCTCGACCTTCACGCAGCTCGCAGGCGGCATCGCCGCGCAATTCAAGTATTTCGGATGGTCCAAGATCGGCATCGTCTCGGCGTCGTCGAGCATCTATCCGACGGTGCTTTCGACGTACGTCGACGTGTTCAAGGGTTACGGCGTCAGTGTCCTTGCGACAGTGATATTGCCCGACTACGATTCATCAGTTTCGACAATGTACTACCCGCAGATCAGGCAGCCGTTCGAGTTCCTGCGACAGACGGGCTTGCGCATCTTCTTTGCATCTGTGCCGCCGCAGCAGATCATGGACGTCATGATGGCCGCAAACAAAACCGGCCTTGTCGGACGCGACTATTGTGAGCAGTGCGTACGCATACAGCTGCGCCTTCGACGCTTGTGCTGAACACCGCTTCGACAGACTGGGCGACCATCCAGAATGGGATCAGCATCGATCCGACCACTGCAAAGCGCTGGGGTCAGCCCGGCTTGCGCCATGCATGCGATCCACATCTCGTTGAGCTAACGCGGCATCGACAGACACTGCACTCGATCCGATGTTACTGCGCGGCGTCGCGCTCATCCAAAACATCCAAGGCCCGTTCTTTGACGACCCGTACTATCAGTCTTGGAAGCCGCGCTTTGACACTTTCCTTGCGCACACGCTTGCATACGAGACGAGTCTCTACCACGACATCAATCCGTCGCAGACTGACCCGACAGCGCAAGACTATCCATCCAGCTTCTTCTTTGACGACCCGGGCACGAATCAGTATCCTGCGTTCTTTCTGCTGGCCGGGTATGACGGCATGTGGACGATTGCAAGGACGCTTGAGCGGGTGAGTTTGCCTTGCGCGTTTGGACTCGTGGCGGCAAGCCCTGATCGGCGCGCATTGTCCAGGCGATTGTCCGCTCGGGACTTGACGGCATGGCGCTGGCAAACGGCAGTCTCGCGCCGTTCGTCAAGCTCAGCGACGTCATCGACATTGCGGCCAACATGAACACGCTCGTTGGCGTCAAGAGCCTGACGTCGAGCGGCGATGCAAGCCCAGACCCGCTGTATCTGTCGCAGCTCACAGGCGCAACGTTTGGCATGAACTCGGCAGTCCGGGTCGCGGTGATCGAGTACAACAGCACCACCGCCAAATCCACGTTTGTTCCCAACCAAGCCGCGTTCATCTGGTGCAGCCCTGGCTCTCGCTTGCTGTGCGATCTGGCTGCGCCAGACTGACTGAGCATTGCAGGGTTGGAAATCGCACGTTCTTTGACTTTCCGATCGACTATCCGCCGGCAAACAACGACTATGTCGACCCGCAATCGTCGATCACCGTTGCAGTCGTTGGTGCGCTCTGCTGCAAGAGCGTGCTCCAGCACCTCAGCCACCATCGCTGCTTGGCTGACGCATACGTCAGTGCTGTCTCTTGCTGTGACGCTCGTGTGCTTGCTGTGCTCTGTGTTCTATTACAGCCGCGCACAGCGCCAGAGCATCAAGCCACGCGCGCCGTATAACCTTGCAATCACTGGCGTGCGTTGCGCTTGTGCGTGCTTGCGTGGCTGCAGTCGCCGGCTGATGCAAATGTGCGCGTTGGCGTGCGCAGGTTGGCCTTGCCCTGATTCCTCTGAATGTGTTCACGCTGATAGGCATGGACAAGCCAGCGGCGTGCGCTTTCCGGCCGTGGCCCGTAATCCTTGGGCTCACAATCATGCTTGCGTGCATCGTCGTCAAGGTGCGACTCAATGCTTGCCTGTCGAGTTCGCAACGAAAGTCGATGTCTGACTTGCGGTGTGAACTGGCGGCCAACAGAATGCGCAGCTCTATGTGATCTTCAAGACGCATCCAAAATCTTGGCTCTCGCCGATCCGTCGCATTGGTCCGCTTCAAACTCTCGAGATCGTTGCAGCAATCACTGCGTTTGTGTCGGTGAGTGTTTGTGCTCAAACTCTCAGTGGAGTGCGCAGCCGCAGTCGACCAATTCTGACGAGCTGCTGCTGCACAGCTGCCAATCGCCGCAATCACAGCCGGCAAGGATGTGTACAGCGACTCGGTTTATCTCGGTGCGTCGTCAAAGTACCTGTGGGTCTGCGAGATCACATGGGAAGGAAGCGCACTGCTCGGCACCGCCATTGCGATGATCTCGGGGATGGCATGCCTTGCATTGTTCTTTGGATATGCCAACCGCGATCTGCCCGACATGTTCAACAACTCCAAAGCCGGCGCTGGTGCCACAGCGCTCAGCGCGCTGTTTGCGAGCATCACGCTTGCGCAAGGTGCGAGTTCGACATCGACGAAGACGCAGTTTCTATTCGAGGGCTTCGCAAGCATCATTACGGTCTTGATCAACGGCTGGATCCTGCTCGGCGTTCATATCTGGGCTTTTACTGCATAGAGGTGACAGAAGAGCACCAAAAAGTCACGACGAAACAAGTGCGTAGGGACTCGCATGCGTCGAGCAGCGTCAGATCGTCGGTTTCGGGTCGCCCGTCTGTGGGGCGGCAGAGCGCGAGCTCGGACTCAGGTTCCAAGTCACTGCATATCGAAGCCAAGCTGGTTGCCGCCGACACAGAGGCTGCTGCCGAGATCAAGCGGCAGCGCAATGTGATTGCGTTCAATGGTGTGGTCTGGGCCGCGGCATGGTCAAGCTTTGCATGATGGCTCACGCTGATTCTGGCGCGGCGCTGCAGCCTGCATTCTTGCAAGGCGGCATTTTCCCGCAGTGGCGCCGCATCATGGTTGTTCTGTTTCCCGAACCCGTATTCATGGTCAAGCTCATGGCAAAGTCTGACAGCGAGGTGCGAGCCGCTTGCCTGATTCCGACCACCGATTGTGCTTGTTGATGGACGGAAGCAGATTCCCAAGTACCTGCCGCTCCGCTCGCTCAAGAATGTGTATCATCGCGACAACATCTCGAAGCTCGACTTGCCGATGTGCGTCCTGGAAGTGGGAGACGTGCGCGTCACCATGCAGTTCTCGAGTACATCCAAGGTGAGACGATACGCCTGCGCTTTCTCGAACCACACGCACACGCTGCTGACGCTGCGACTTGACTGGCCGGCGGCGGCGCTCAGATGCGAGCCTGGATTGACGCAGTTGGCCGCGCGACGCTCCGCCAGCGCGCCATTGGCCATAGCCAGGGGCACTCGCCCAGCGGCATCCCGATCGAGCTTCCGCCACAGGGCCAGCTGATCGAGGAGCTGCGCTCTGGCAAGCGCAAATGAGCTTTCTGACGTGCAAAGCAGCCGGGCGTCGCATTGCTTCGGAGCACGAGTGAGAGGAGAGGAGTTGTGACCAGAGCGAGGCAGGCTCCGTGAGATGCCATGTCGGGAGCAGGCGTCACAATTAAGCCGCCAACTGGTCGCACATGCCTTCAATATCACATGCGGTGCATACGCCGAGCAGCGATGCTTGGCTGCGCAACGCAAGAGGATGCCGCCGACGTAGTTGTTGGATGAGTTTGGCGAAGCACCAGAGCACATGTTCCCACTCGCCCAAGTCCGGAGGTGTGTGAAGCAGATCTATTGTTTCCGACTCGCATCGAGGAGCATCTCGTAAAGCACAAACATCAGGGTGCTCTGCATGCCGGTCCACAACATGCGCGGCCCAACGCCACTGAACAGGCCGGACACGCCCGAGCGGGCGTAAATGCCGCGTGCAGCCGCCAACACGCTGTTGTAGGTTGGCGCCTGTGTCGCGGCAGATGTTTGCGGGGTGGCAGCAAGAGGCCGACTGACTCTGGACGGCGCCGAAGTCGCGTGATCTGCGGGGGCAGGCTCTATCGGGGTAAGCGCTTCGAGGAAGGATGCCCGCGGTGCTTGGCGACGTTGGGTTTGCAAATAGGTCTTGATGACATCCATTGGGGTCGTCACTGCGCCTGCAACGACGCCCGCGACACCGCCGGCGAACATGTCGTGCTGCGCTGTGAGGTTTGATGCGTCGCCATTAAGCCGGTGCTTGACAATAGAAGCCTTGAGCGTCTCGTAGAGTGTAAACTGGATGGCGGTGAAGGGCACGTCTCGCAAAAGCGTCGCACCCCAGCCGTGATACAGGCCACGGATGCCGCGCTTTTGCAGGGTCTGTGGAATGGGCCGTCAGCGGCGGTGCAGGCACCTCGTGGGGCCGGCTCGAGCCATCTCACTGTTGAAAGGGCATCAAATGTGCCGCGGTAATTGTGTGCGGAGAGGCTGTATGGGTTGTTGAAGTGGCCCTGGAGCTGAAGGCGGGTCTTGAGGACTTCCGAGGGAACGTAAAGCACGCTTGCAACGATGTCTCCAGCGCCTCCGGCGAGAAAGTAGCTTGCACCTGGGTTGAGGCCGCTGTTGATGAGCTCGGCTTTGAGGATTTCGTAGGAGGCAAAGTAGGCGGCGTGCGAGAGCAGCGAGCCGGTGGCCGCCGCGACGAAGCCGCCGTAGAGGCCTCGTACGCCCTCCTCCCGCAGGATCGTGCGGAAGGCCTGTGTCATTCCTGCGAGCGCACATGGCGAGCATCGTGAGCAGCCGAGCAGCCGAGCAGCCGAGCAGCCGAGCAGCCGAGCAGCCAAGGATCCGTGGGGCCTTGGCCGCGAAGGCTGTCACCACGGCAGCGAATGCGGCTTCGGCGCACCTTGATACTTTTCGGAGCGGGCCGTCAGCTGGCCCTGTAGGCGGGTCTTGACGGTGTCCATGCTGCATGCGCATTGCAAGGCGCGCCGGTGGGCAGGCGGCGGCGGCCGGCCGACCCGAGCGGCGGGAACGAGGTGGTCAGCCAAGGCGACCGGAGCAGGTCAGCCGATGCGCCGAGGCGCACCCGTGCATGCCCGCGTCGGCGACGGCGCCGCCGAGGCCGCCGCAGAAGGCGGCCTGGGCGCAGCATCGGGGGTCAGCACACAGCGAGTGTCGCAGGCGACGGGGCCAGCCGACGCCGCTGCGGCGGCGGGCAGCATTCGGCGAGGCGCACCGTCAGCAGCTCCGAGGACATGCGAAATTTCGGAAGAAAGATGCGATTCATTCATTCAATCAAGGGAACGTGTTCTGCGCGGCGTCCTTGGCCCGGCGCGGTGCCCGTGTCAGAGCCCGGCGCCTTTGTAGGCGTTGTACGAGGCGATCATGCCGCTGTAAAGCTTGCTGTAGTAGTCCATTTCTTCGTCCGAGACGGCGTGGAATTCCTGTTTCTCTGAGAATGTAAGAGCCGCAGGCGATGTCTGCGAGGCGTAGTATTCGTTGATGAAGCTGATCAATTCGCAGTTACGGCTCTCGAACTTGCGGATCTCGGCTACTTGAGCGCTGCTCAGACTCATCTGCTGTAGAAACGAGTCGCTAACAGTCGCGGCGCAGCGCAGGCGGCGCTTGTTGGAGCGGTCGGCGGACGAGGGCGTGCTGGTGAGCGCCAGCTTTCGCCACTTGCGCGGCCGGATGTGCGTGCCCTCGCTCGTGACGGTGATCTCGGGCACAGCTTCGGCCTGGACGAGCACGCCAGGCGTGCTCGAGATCGCAGCGGCGACAGCGAGGACAGCGAGAGCCGCGGTGCTGTGCATCTTGCCGTGGCAAGCCTGTTGTGCGGCCGACGCGCACAATGCCGCACGCAGCTTTCTCCACGCAACTCGTTGCTGCTGCCATTGGGGTTTAGTCCAGCTCCTGCAACATTGATGTCTCCGATCCCATTGGGGGGGGGGGAAACCTGAGCTTGCACATACACAAGCTACTTGGCTCCGGGGCCTCGAGCTCTGCATGTCCCCCTAGATTGTTGAAAAACGCACCCGCCCGTCCATATCCATCTCGCCCCACTCGCTCTTGGCTTCTTCATCGCGGCAATCAACAGACTCTGGCTGCATGGACAAGTGTATTCCGCATGAGCTCCGAACGGAGAAAGTGGCGGTGGGCAGCCTGCCGACAAGGCGGATAAGGTCAAGCGCAGCCTGTTGAGAGCGCAGAGCAACAAGAAATGACTCGGGTCTGTTCAAATGGCGGGCGGGTACTTTTCGCGGAGAAAGTTGGCGATCTCGACGTGGCCGTTGGACTCGGCCCAGGGGATGGCGTTGTCCGAGCAGCCCTCGGTACGGTTGGCCTGCAGGTACGCAACGCAGTCGAGATGACCGTTGAGGGCAGCCCAGTCCATGGCCTTTGTGGTGCATCCCTCGGTGCGGTGCGTGTGGAGGTACACAATGATTTCGAGATGGCCGTTCTCGGCGGCGCGGTCCATGGCGGCCTTGGTGCAGCCCTCGGTGCGGCGCTCGTGCAGGTACTGGACGATTTCAAAGAAGCCGGCCTCGGCGGCAGCGTCCATGGCGTGCGGGGTGCAGCCCTCGGCGCGGTTCTCGCTGAGATAGCGCACAATGTCCGAGAAGCCACGGCTGGCAGCCCAGTCGAGCACGGCCGGCGAGCAGGCGCCGGTCGGCAGCATGGGCGACAGGTACCTGACGACGTTGATCTGGCCGCCATAGACGCCCTCGAGCAGGTACGCGGAGTCGGGCTGCACGAGACTGCGGACCTCGATGAGCTCGTGCAGCAGCCAGACCGCGCCCTTGGATGCGGCGAGGAGGCAGAGCCGCTCTGCCTTGGTGCGGCGCTTGGCGGCGGCGTCCTCGGCAGCGGTGCCGTCGGCAGGGGCGGCGTCCGCGGGCACAGTGTCGGCGGCGGCGGCGGCGTCGGTGGCCGGGGCCGCGCCGTCGGCCGGGGCAGCGCCGTCGGCAGGGGCGGAGGCGCCTTTGGTTGCCGTGGCTGGCGCCTCATCGTCGATGCCCAGGCGGTCGAGCCAGCGTCTCTCGACGGCAACGTGCGTGAGCAGCTGCTCGTCGTGGCCGCCCTGCGCACGCACGCGGTCGAGCATCTCGCGCGAGCAGATGGCCGAGTACACTTCGGGGCGCAGGCTGCGCAGGCACTCGGTCGGCAGGCGGCCGAGGTCGCCCGGCCAGTCGGCCTCGAACGCCTCGAGCCAAAGCTGCTTCTTGTCCGCCAGGCTCAGTTCGCTGACGGCGCTGATGTTGCCGCACGCGAGCTGCGTCAGCAGGCCGGCCGAGTCGACGATGCGGCGCTGGATCTCGGACGGCATGCGGTCCCAGTGGCTGTCGCCGCCGTCAGAGACATCGACGGGGTCTGCTGCCATATTGCGAGGTGAGTTGCGGCACGGCGTTTCGTCGCGAGGTGGGCCGGACAGAGGCCGCGGAGGCAGGGCAGGGCAGGGCAGGTCACCGCCGGCGCAAGGGGGTGGGCGCAGCGAGCCGGCTCGGTCTTGGCGTGCAGAGGGGACCCACCCGGGCCGGAGGCGCGGCTAGGACGCATGGCGATCAACCCCCCGGCCGCCGGCTCTTTCCGCGCTTGGCCCGCAACCTCAATGACGACCGCGCGCGAGGTCCGCAAGATGGGCGAGGCCGAGCTGCGGCGCACCGCGGCCGGGCTGGGCCTCGACAGCCTGGGCCCGCCGTCCGCGCTCGTCGACCGCATCATCCGACACATCCGGCTGGCAGGCGCGGCATCGGCTACGGCCGGCACGCAGCAGGACCACTCTGCGGCAGCCGCGGCGCAAGATCACAACGACGACTCAGAGGCCGGCGGCGACGCCCACGGCACTGCGCGGACGGCAGACGCGGTCGCAGGCGCCGCAGCCGGACGTGCCAACGGCAGCGTGGCCAAGGTTGCACCGGCCGACGGCGACAAGAAGAAGAAGCGCCGCAAGAAGAAGCGCACGGCAGCGCGGGTCGCCGCTGCGCTTGCGGCCAACTCCAACGGAGACGGCAACGGTGCCGACGCCGACGCCGACGCCGACGGAGAGGTGAGCTCACGCGGTCACGCATGCGTAATGGACCTTTCAACCTGCTCTACTTGCACGCCACGCCGCTGACCGCCTGAGCTGGCCCCTTCCTGTGCGTTCGCCGCTCCGCTTGACCTTTCGACAACCCAGATCGAGGCCACCATCGACTACGTCCCAGAGACGCTCGCGGACGAGATCCAGGACCCAGCATTCGAGGCATATGCAGAGATCTTTGCCAAGTTTGCACCACCCGCCCCAGAAGAGGGCGGAGAGGATCAGGCCAAGGAAGGTTCGGATCCGGACGACATGGACCTCGACAACTCGGACAAGGACTCACAGGATGAGGCCGACGGTGACGTTCAAAAGGACGGCAAGCCTCTTTCCAAGAAAAAGAGACGCCTAGCTACACGACTGTCGGTTGCAGAGCTGAAGCAGCTCGTGCGCAAGCCCGAGGTCGTCGAGGTGTGCTGGCATTCGTCTGATTTTTGGTTTTCTCGGCAACATGCTGACGCCGATCGAGCATAGTGGGTGGATGTGTCGTCGGCGGACCCAAAGCTGTTGGTGCATCTCAAGTCGTACCGCAACACTGTGCCCGTACCTATGCACTGGTCGCTCAAGCGCAAGTATCTCCAGAACAAACGCGGCACGGAAAAGCCGCCATTCCAGCTGCCCGGTGAGGCTTGTCGCAACGTGTGCCGCAGTTAAGCGGCCCACCTGACAAAGATTCTTGATTGCAGACTTTATCCGGCAGACGGGCATCAGCGAGATGCGCGATGCTGTCAAGGAAAAGGAGGACGCGGCCAAGCTCAAGACCAAGACGCGCGAGCGTGTGCAGCCCAAGATGGGCAAGATCGAAATCGACTATCAAAAGCTGCACGACGCCTTTTTCCGCTGGCAGACCAAGCCGAGAATGACCATCTTTGGCGAGCTGTGAGGCCGAGGGTGCACCGAGAAACACGCGGCGCGATGGGCTTGGCTGCTGACGCGCGCAACGCCAGGTACTTTGAGGGCAAGGAGCACGAGCCCATTGCCAAGAACTTTCGCCCGGGCGTGCTGTCCGAGGAGCTCCGCATTGCGCTCAACATGCCGCCGCTCGCACCGCCGCCGTGGTTGATCAGCATGCAGCGACATGGCCCGCCGCCCAGCTATCCGCAGCTCAAGATCCCGGGCCTCAATGCCCCGATTCCGGCCGGCGCACAGTGGGGCTTCCATCCCGGCGGCTGGGGCAAGCCGCCCGTCGACGAGTTTAACCGGCCGCTCTATGGCGACGTCTTTGGCGTCTACGCCGAGAACAAGGCCAAGGAGGTTCGTGCGGGCGATTGCTCCACGAGAGGCTCCATATTTCGTGCACCGAGACCCTGTGATGGCTAACACACCCGTTGGACAGAACCTTGCCGAGCAGATTGACCGGACCCGATGGGGCGAGCTCGAGTCTGAGCCCGAAGAGGAAGAAGTGGAGGAGGAGGACGAGCAGGACGAGGACGACGATGGCCAGGACGACGAGAAAGAAGTGGCGGCGGCCGGTGCGACCGGTGCGCCAATCGCCGACGGCCTCACGACGCCCAGCGTCGCAGGCGGCCTCGAGACGCCCGACTTTATCGAGCTGCGCAAGCGCCCGGCCGGCGAAGCGGCGGCGGCGGCTCGGCCGCTGTACACGGTCATTGACCAAAAGAGCTCTGCGATCCGAGGCTTTATGGGCAGCCAGCACGTGTACGACATGAGCGCGGCGAGCTCGGGCGGCGGCGGAGGCGCAGTTGGTAGCGCGGGAAGCGAGAGCGCGGCGGCCAAGGCGGCGGCGGCCAAGCGCAAGCTCGGCATTGTGTCTTCGGGGGTCGACGTTGCGCTGAACCCCGAAGATTTGGCGGCCGGCCTGGACGGCGGCGCGATCCAGCGGCGCTTTGACGAGCAGGTCAGCGCGGTGCGCGCCGAGACGGCCGGGGTGCGCGAGGACATGTCGGACATGGTCGCCGAGCACGCGCAGCGGCAGGCCAAGAAGCGGCAGAAGCGGGACGAATCCGATAAGCGTGACAAGTTCAAGTTCTGAATGAAGTGCCGACACACGAGCGGCCGGTCCGGTTCGGCTGAGCATTGGATCGAGGTTGCGCCACACGACTGTGCCCGAAGCGGAACATCCATCTCCGGCGGGCACACGGCGGCGGGCACCAGGGCGGGCCGTTAACGAGGAGAGGTCTGGCGGGTTGGCGGTGGGGGGTCTGGCGGTGGATGCTGGCGGTGGACGGCGGACGCAGGCTTTTGTGGAGGCGAGGCGGGTAGGGGGGGGGGTGCGCAGACGCGGCCGGGGCACTTGGGCGACAGCTCTGCGAGCCCGCTTGTCATGGGCAAGAGGCTCGGAATTTCAGCTTCTCTTCTCCGGTGAGCACCTCCCTCCCCCTGCTGGACTGAGCTCAAGGCGTCTGCACGAGTCGCCCGCCACTTGCCGCCCGCCGTCCGCCGCGCAGCCTCGTACTTGCCCCTCGCGCATCCGCCACCCACTTGCCTCGGCCGGCCGCAAATGTCACAGGCAAACAGCGGCTTCCTCGCCGTGTTCGCGGCAATGGCCGCCGTCGCCCTCATCTCAAACACCTTGACGGTCGCCTTGGTGCTGCGGTCGCGCATCATCCGCTCCGCAGAGTACTTATTCAACGTCAACCTCGCCCTCAGCGACCTTATCTTCGCCGGCGCCGTCCTCGTGACCGCAATCGGCTCGCTCGCAACGGGCCGGTCCGTCGTCGCCGACTGGGCGGCTTGCCAGTGCATTGGCTATATACTGCAGGCGACCGGCTCGTCCAGCGTCCTCACGATCGGATTCATCACATACAACCACTACTCCGTCATTATCCGCGAGCGCGCCAGCATCTCGTACGCGAGCGTTGCGCTTTCACTCAGCATCATCTGGGCCTTATCCCTGACAACGTCATCAGTGCTCCTTGCGGCGCATTCGGCCTTTGTCGAGCGGCCGGCGCACATCCACTGCCACTTTGACTACACCTCGACCGAGCCGCTGATGCGCACAGTCACTATGTATCTGTCTGTCCTCATGACAGGCCTCCCCATCGTGGTCGGCTTGGTATACTCGCGCGTCTTCGCAAAGGTGCGCGCTGTCGAGGCGATCGTGAACGCCGCCGTCGGCGACACCATGTCTGCGCACACCACAGTCGACCATTTTGAGCTCTCGCCGTCGCGCTCCAAGCAGTCGTTGCCGCCGCCCACGCAAAGCCAGATTGGGCCAGAATCTTGAGCCAGCCCCGCGGCTTCAACAAACGCTTTAAAGCTGGCGGTCTATCCTCCCACAGCGCCGGCGATAGAGTCTTCGAGCGTCCAAACAAAGCCTGGCGGGCCGTCGTTGCCGCCGACTAACTTGCGCGGTGCGTCTGGCCAAAACACCAGCGGCAGTAACAGCGGCGGCGGCAGGGGCTCGCACGGCGTACTGAAGGAGGCCCTGCGCAACGTCGCTACACGCGGCTTCGCGATCTCAATGGCGTTCTCGTCTGCGTGGGTCCCAACACTCGTCGTTGTTCTTTACGAGATGATCACCGGCGACACCGTTTCCTGGCAGGTCGACGCTTTCTGCACCCTTGTGGCCAGTGCTTCCACGGTGGCCAATCCTGTCGTCTTCTTTCGTCATGATATGAAAGGCGCCGCCGCGCATTTAATGAAACTTTACCTCTTTTGAAGAAAATGTCTGGTGCGCAAGG
>JADGIZ010000384.1:0-14668 GCA_027604665.1 Polyrhizophydium stewartii | reverse complement strand
CCCCCCCCGCTGCCCGCGTCTTGGCGAACCTTGCCTTTTTTTTCGACATCAGCATGGCCAGCCGTCTCTTCACGCCCCTGCGCCCGCTCGCCCAGCGCCGCATGCTCTCGACCGTCTCGTCGGGCAAGCCCTTCCCGCCCCTCGAGCAGACCGTCCTCAAGGAGACCCTCGAGGCCTACCACCACGCGCAGGGTGCGTGTCCGCGCCGCCCGCCCGCGCAGGCCCGCGCCGGCTCCACCCCACCACGCAGCCCGCGGCCGGCCTGACCGCGCTTGAGTCACGGCACCTCGTCGCTCATCGTTTTGGTGATGCGCCGCGGTCGCCCGCCCGAGCCGGCCCGAGCCGGCCAGGCCCGGTCCGCCGCGGCCCAGCCTGCCGCGACCGCCGTCGCTGCGGCCGCCCGCCCCTGGCAGCGCGCAGCCTCGCGCACGCTCGGGGAGCCAGCGCACCCCGAACACCGTCGCTGACGCCCAGGACGCTTGTCGCCTTGTGCTGCTGTTGCTGCCGACACCCCAAAACACCAACCGCAAACGACAAGGCTCGACCAAGATGTGGGCCAACATTAACCTGTTCCTCGTCGTGCCCATCCTCATCGCCTCGGTCGTCTTCATTCTCCCTCCCGAGGTTGAGCACATCAAGCACAAGTACGAGCACCCGAACGAATTTGTTCCCTTTGAGCACCTCCGCAAGCTCAAGAACGTGCGTCTGAATGCCCTTTCTCTCTCTCATGTTCCTCCTGCTGGCCGGCTGGCTGGCTGGCCGGCTGCAGACTTGTGTCATTTTCACATCATGGTTGCATCCCGCACGATCACAAACGGACGATGCTGACACACCCGCTCGATGCCGCGACCTGGGACTGCAGCCCTACCCGTGGGGCTTTGAGCCGCTCTTCAGGAACGACGCCTTTGTTCCCGTGAGTATCGCAATAGATGCCGCCCGCGATCTGTTCTGTGGGTTTCTCGCTGGATCTAATACCGCAACATACTGACGCACGGACACGCCAGCTGCCGCCCCGCGACGAGTAAGCGCCGTGTCTGGGACAGAACAAGCGCCTTCTTGCCATGCGCCGCGGCTTCGACAATAAACCGCCTCACCCCTCTCAAAACGATCCTCGCGTTCTCGTCATCCTCATCCAACTCATCCTCCATGTCTCTCACGCGGGCATCAAGGTTTCCAGCGGGCTGTATTGCCGAAATAACAACTCATAATGCATCATCAACCGCAGAAGTGGCACATCGCCAGCGCAATTCATTCCCCAAGGATCACCGGCACTTGCAGCAACTCACTCGCCGTCCGAATACTCGCTCTCAGAATCCTCGATCTCGATGCGGTACGACGCAACCTTCTTTGTCGCCGCTCTCGCCGTGCGTCCCGATCCCGCAGCGGCCTTGGACTTGGCCGCAGCCGCAGGCGCCGCAGCGTCGCTCCCGTCGTCATCGTCGTCATCGTCGGACACGTCAAGCGCGCTGGCGGCATCGCTGTCCGAATCAATCACGGCACGCGACGCCTTGGCCGCGGTCTTTGGCTTGGCCGCGGTCTTGGCTGCAGCAGCCTTGCCCGCCGAGGCAGTCGATCCGGTGGACACGCGCTTGGCAGCAGCCTTGGGCTTGGCAACAGTCGCAGATGCAGGTGCACCGCGCGCGGGCGACTTGGCCTTGGCCTTGGCGACAGGCTTGCTTTTGCTCTTGCCTGTCTTGCCACCGCCATCGTCATCATCGTCGCCGCCGTCCGAGAACGCGCTGCCGCTGTCATTGCCGCCAAAGTCGCCATCATCATCATCATCATCATCATCATCATCCTCGCTGCTCGTCATGATGCGCTTGCTCACGGCCTTGGCCTTGGCTGCCGGCGCAGCCTTGGGCTTGGCTTCAGCAGGTGACTTGGCTTTGGGTTTGGGCTTGGCCTTGGGCACATCGACCATGATCGAGTCCGCGTCGATATCGTCTGTGCTCATGCTTGTATCCGCGGGACCGCCACCGCCGCCGCTATCGGCATCGTCATCGTCGTCAGACTCGATCTTGGCCGGCTTGGCCGCAGGTTTCTTGGCCGCGGGCTTGGCTTTGGCCTTCTCCGCCGACGCAGCCGTCTTGGTGCGCTTAGCAGGCGACGCCATGACCACGTCCGTCGACGACGCAATGCTGATCGCGCTCGTGTTGGCGCTGCTGTTCTTGCCACCGACTACATCGTCATCGTCGCTGTCGATCTTGATGGTGCGCTTGATGGCGGCAGGCTTGGTGGTCTTGGCAAGCTGCTTGAGCGCTGCTGTAGGCTCGACCGCCTTCTTGGCCGGCGCGAGCTTGCGCATCGCCACAGGCTTGCTACCGTCGCCCGCAGCCTCGGCAGCCGCGGCAGCGACCGACGCGGCCGACTCGGCGTCTGCCGTGGGCGAGGGGCGCTTGGCAGGCACAGACGATGATGCACCCTCGCGCTTGACAAACGCGTCGAGCGTCGCCTTGGCCTTGGCCGACGCAGCCTTGACTGCAGGTGCAGCGCTCGCCGCCGACGCCGATGCCGACGCAGCAGTCTTGCGCTCCTTCTTGACCGGCACAAAGTCATCGTCGCCATCGTCATCATCATCGTCGATATCATCATCGTCGCCGTCCTCGTTCTTGACCTTGCGCGCGGCTTTCTTGACCAGCGCGGCAACCGTCCCAGCTGCCGCCTTCTTGCCTCCGCGGCCGCCCTTGCGCGCGCCGCCGACCTTGCCCGCGCCTGCAGGCTTCTCGGCGTCGGTGCGCGCGAGGGCCTCCTCGTATACGGTCCACTGCGCCAGGAACGCATCCAGATCCGCGCGCCACAGCTCCGAGACCGAGCGCCGCGTGAGCTGCGTGAGCTCCTCCTCCTTGGCCTTCATCTCGCGAATCAGCTCCTGGACCTTCTCCCACGTGATGCTCCAGATGGGCATCGACAGCAGGTAGTCGTATCCGTGGTCCGCGCCGGCCTTGGACGCAGACGCCGCAGCACCCTCGGTCTTGATCTCGCCGTCATTGTCGTCGCCCTCGCCCGCATCGGCATCGGCGTCGGCCTCGGGATCCGCGTCGCCGCCGGCAACGACCACGCCCGTCTGCTTCTTCGGGAACGGGCGGTACTTGCGCTTGCGCAGCTCCTCGAGCAGGTCCGCGCGCTTGCGGTTCTGCACACGCAACGTGCCCTCGATGATCTCGGTCACAAACCGCACGCGGTTCGACAGCCGGTCGTGCTCGCGCGAGAGCTGGTCGAGTAAATAGTCCTGCATCCCACAGCCCGCGCACACATGCACACACATCGTCAGCTCAATCCTAGCACTGGCCAACTCTCACACACAGCGGCCCACAACCACAAAACAAGACAACATGCCAACCCTCGCACCTTGCGTTTCTGGTAAAACGTGAGCCGCAGGTCGTAAAAGTCGCGCACGATATCGTGCACCGACGAGTACTTTTTGATGCGGCCCTCGGAATCAAAGCACACCAGATTGGACATGGAGATGGTCGTCGACAGCCGAAACTTTTTCTCGAGCCCCTCGGCCTCGGCAGCCGCGAGCGCGTCCTCGCTCAGCGTCACAACAAAGTGCGTCCGCGCAACCGTGTGGTACTCCTTGTAGTCGCGGATCCACGCCGGCTGCTTCTCCGTGCCCGTCAGCCACGCCTCGAGCAGCTCCTTGTACGTCTGCGTCCACGTGCCAATGGGCAGCTCAGTGATCTCGACCGTCGTGTCGTCGAGCTTGTTGATGACGCCCGTCACGCGGTACCGGTCCGCGCTCTCGCGCGTGATGGTGCCCTGGCGCACGCGCACGTCCCGTCAGCGTCGCAGATGCAAGCAGTCCGCAGGACGCAACCCATGTCATCTTACCCGGAACCCGCGGTACCACGGATGGAGCTCGGGCATCTCGCGGCCGTCCATGAGGCAGTGCAGACACTCGACGAGATCGCGCGGGTTGAAATTGGGAATCGACGTCGACCAACCAGTGCCGATGCCGTCGGCGCCATTGACGAGCAGCATGGGCAGCACGGGGATGTACCACTTGGGCTCGATGCTCTGGCCGTCCTCGACAAGGTACTCGAGCAGCGGGTCGTCCGCGGCGGGGAACACGGCGCGCGCAAGCGGCGACAGGATCGTGAAAATGTACCTCGCCGAGGCAGCGTCCTTGCCGCCCTGCAGCCGCGTTCCAAACTGACCCCGCGGCTCAAGCAGCGTCAAGTTGTTCGCGCCAACAAAGTTCTGGCCCATGTTGACAATCGTCGAGTGCAGGTTCTGCTCGCCGTGGTGGTACGCAGAGTGCTCGGCAATGTAGCCCGCGAGCTGCGCCACCTTGATTTCGACCTTGAGGTTGCGCTTAAAGGTCGCAAACAGGATCTTGCGCTGGCCGGGCTTGAAGCCGTCAATGCCCGACGGGATCGAGCGCACATTGTCGGCCATCGAGAACAGAATCAGTTCGCGGTTGACAAAGTCGGGCAGCGAGATCTCGGGCACGCTGTGGTCCATGAACGTGCCGGGCTGCGTCGCGCATCAGGGGCAGTCCGCGTCAGCGCCAAACAGCCGCAGACATCAACCAGATTTCCTGCACATGCCTGGAACTGCGCGATCCACTCCTTGCGGTTGTCCGCCTTCTTCTTGTTGAACGCCATGTCAATCAGGCCGCGCGACTCGTCGTCCGCAGCGCGAAACGGCTTGAGGTGCTTGTTCATGTCCGAGAAGTACTTTTTGGCGTCCTCGGCCGTGCTGGTACCGAGACCCTGTGCTCCGCACACCACCCATCAATGGCAGCGATGCGCCAGGCAGCGCAGCGAGTAAGCAACCCACGTTGGCATCCCACATGGCGCACTGCGCTGCACGCCCTCTCAGCCCACCTTGTAGTACTTGATCACCCAGCCGCGCTCGTGCATGTGGTCCTCCTTCCACCGCTCGTACTCGGGGATCGTGAAGAACGAGATCTCGCGCTTGTTGCGGTCCTTGCCCTTGGTCGCCTTGACGATCGGCGTGATGAACTCGAGTAGGAACCCGGGCACGCGTAGCAGCGACGGCCAAAAGTAGTCGATGAAGTTGATGATCAGACCCTTGATGTGCGAGCCGTCGTGATCCTGCACTCGTGCGCGACCACCGCGCATGCGTGTTTGTGTTTGTGTCAGCACAACAAAAGAGACAACGCCAATCCCCCCCGGCACTCCCACGTGCGAACAGAACACCGCACCTGGTCAGTCATGATCATAAGGTGGCCGTACCGCAGCGACGAAATCTCCTCGTACACCTTGCCATGCTGCAGACCCATGATCTGCTTGATGGCGTTGATCTCGGCATTGTCAATCACCTGCGAGTGCGTCGCCTCGCGCACATTGAGCAGCTTGCCGCGCAACGGGAACACGCCAAAGTTGTCGCGCCCAATCACCGACAGACCCGAAATCGCCAGCGCCTTGGCCGAGTCTCCCTCGGTCAGGATCAGCGTGCAGTCGCTCGAGTGCCGCGTGCCCGCGTTGTTGGCGTCGTCCAGCTTGGTGATGCCCGAGATGCGCGTCTGCTTGCCGCGGCCGTCAGTCTTTTTGAGCAGCTGATCTTGCTTGAAGCGCGAGAACGACAGGATCGAGTCGACGACGCCCGACTTGAGGACTGGCATTCGGGGGGATTCGCAAGTACCGCCAGTCAGCCAGCACATTCCCGGACAGGCACGCGCCACGGTGCGCCGTCAGTACCACGGCCACAGCTCACCCTTTTTCATAAACTCCTCCGAGATCGGGCATTTCGAGCCAAACGCGCTCGCGCGCAGCGTCATGTTCTCCTTGGTCTGCGAATCAAACGTCGGGTTCTCGATCTGGCAGTTGACAAAGACCCACATGTGGCTCTTGGCCTGGAACGGCTTGAGCGGTGCGGCCTTCTTGTCCTTCTTCTTGACCGCCTCGGTCAGCGCCGTGACCACCTGGTCGGCGACAGAGTTGACGTGCGTGCCGCCCTTGCTCGTGCAGATGCTGTTGACAAAGCTGACCTGCGTGAACTGGCCCTCGCTCGGCGTGAACGCAACCTCCCAGCGCTCATTGACGCGCTCGTACACAATCTGCGGCTTGGGGCCGAGCTCGCCGTTCTCGCCGTTGGCGCCGCCAGAGAGGTACAGCCCAACGTACTCTTTAAAGTCCTTGATCTTGATGCGCGTGTTGTTGAGGAACACCTTGACGCCGCGCACGCAGCCCGCCAGGTCGTAGACGCGCTTCTGCATGAGCGCAAACAAGTCGTCGTCGATCGTCGTCATCTTGAACTTGGCCAGATCCGGCTTGAACGTGATCTTGGTGTAGTCCTCGCCCTTTGGATTCGGCGTGATCTTGGGCGTCGACTTTTTGCTCATGTTGTCGTTGAAGACCTGCGCACCCGAGTCAGCGCGCCCGGCATATCAGTCACCGACCCACACGCAACAGCATCAGCACAGCAGAAAAGAGCCGAACCTGCTTGAACTTTTGGCTCGTGCTCGAGTCCGCCGTCTCGACAATGAACTCGGTACTGAAGATGTTGCACAGCTTGGCGCCGTATCCGTTGCGACCGCCCGTGACCTTTTTCTCGCCGTCGTCGTAGTTGGACGACGTGAGCAGGTGCCCAAAGATGAGCTCGGGGACATACACCTTTTCCTTGGCATGGATCTGCACGGGGATACCGCGGCCGTTGTTGTACACCGAGATGGTGTTGTTCTCGCGGTCAATCGTGACCTTGATTGTGTCCATGCTCGGGTCGCGGACCTTGTTGTCGGCGGCTGGATCCGCGCATTTTCGCACACACGCCCATGGCACCTCGGGTCAGTCAGCGCGAGAAAAGCGCTTGAAAAGAGCGGGGCACGCAGCAGTCGCACAGCCCACCATTCACAATGATCTCGTCAAAGATCTTGTACAGGCCGGGCACGTACGACACGGCGCGGTACACCATGCGGTCGTTCTCAAAGATCCACAGCGGCGTCGAAATGGACTCGGTGGATCCAATGTACGTGTCCGGGCGGATCAGAATATGCTCAATCTGCGACTTTTTCTGGTAAATCTGTGTGCACAATGACCATCACGACGACGGGCAGCAGCAACAACAACAGCAACGAAAGCAATAACGACCACGTCAGCACTCACTCACGTCCAAACCAAACCCCCCCCCCAACACACATACACGCCACACCCCACTCAACACCATACTCAAAAAACCCCAAAACCGCACCTCCTCGATGCTCTTGTCCTTGAGCTGCTTCTTGCTCACAACAGGCGAAGAAACCGCTGTCGAGCTCCTCGACGCATCGGCCATCTCGACATCCGACGCAGGCGCCGCCGCCGCCGCCGACACGGGCTCCTTCTTGGGCTTGGGTGCAGCCGCAGCGGCGGTGGACTTGGCCGCCTTGGCCGCCTTGGCCGGCTTGGATGCAGCGGCGGCCGGAGCCTTCTTGGGCTTGCTCACCTTGTGCGGGCGGCGAGGCGCAACCGGTTCGGTGGTGGTGTGCGTGTGTGTGTGTGTGTGTGTGTATGCGTGAGTGTGGTGCGAGTGTGGGGTGTGACGACGAGTGTCAGCGCCCTCCGCAGCAGCTGGTGCGTCAAGCCCTCCACGAGCGGCCCGCTGCCCGTGAGACACCCAGGCGGCGGCAGCAGCAGCAGCAGCGCTTCCTCCGCCGCCGCCGTAATCGCCGCTCTGCCGCTCTGCCGCTCTGCCAGCAGCAAGTCCGGACAAGGCCGCCAACAGCGAGTCCTCGCCAAACCAGCTGCAGCGGACGGGCAGCCGGACATGCTCCCCGAGCGCACCTTGACGGGCGAGTACTCGTCGCCCGACCCGTCATAGTCGTCGCCAAAGTCGCTCCCGCTGGACATTTCTCCGCAGGCCCCGAAGCTTTGGCGAAGATGTCTCTCGCTCGGACAGACACACACAAGGATGCACGCGTCCTGAGGGCATTTCCACCTCCCACCATCGCATGTTCTTTGTTCACGATGCAACGATGCTCGACCGGCGACGCTTGCTCGCGCCGCCGCCCCGGCCCGCGGTGCCAGACACGTCGCCAGCAAGCCCCGACCCGGCCGTCAGCGGATCCACATCGCCGTCCGTCTCGGACGACAGCAGCCCGAACCCGTCGCCGCGCGCAACGCGGCCTGTCGCATCGCGCTTCCCGCCTCGCCGAAGCGGCGGCGGCGGCGCGACAAGCGGCTTCTGCTGCTTGAGCTTGATGTGCTGCTGCTTCTGCTGCCCTCGGCCGTCCGTCCGGCGGCGCTTGGCCGGCTGCCCCGCGGCACCGGACGCGGCGTCAGAAGCACCGCCGACGGCGATCGTGTCCGGCAGCCGCCGGCGATGCTCGCTCGCCGCGTCGTCCTCGTCGCTCGGCCCTGTCGCGTCGCTCGAGAAGCCGTTGCGGTACCCGGCCGACGCATTCGACGACGTATCGCCGCCGCCGCCGCCGGCATCCGCAACGGCGTGCGCCGCAATGCGACTCGCAAACGCCTCGGCGCGCTTGCACTGCGCAATCTGCTCCGCCGCCGCCGGCCACTTGAGCGCGCTGCTGGTGAGGATCTGCCGCCAGTCCACGGCAGCAACTGGCGTCACCGGATGCCCGAGCGGCTTCTCGGCCGCCTTGGACGTCACGCTTGCCGGGTTGTACGCAACGCAGCGCCTGCACAAGGGAACATGGGTCGGCACCGCGTCAGCCGCGAATAGCACGCGGACCGGCATGCCAATGACGACACAAAACTCACGCATCGGTCAAGCCATAGCACTGCTGCAGCTGATGCCGCACAATCATTAGCGCCGTGAGCACAAGAACTCGCGCCATCAGCGGCGCCGTGTCTGGAAAGCCATTGCCGCCGGATCAGCCAGAAATCAGAGGACAAGCCCATCGGCGCAATCCAAACTTACGCTGCTCGGCGGCATCATCTGCCAGCTCCCGCGCTTCGTCGAATGATGCATCGCCCGCGAGCGACAGGATGCGGTTGATGCAATGCAGCACCAGCAGAACCTCGTCGGTCGTCTTGTAATCAAGAACAACCAGACAATCCGCCACAAACAGCAAGAAACCGAGACTCTGTCGCCACGCCCACACCAGTCAGCCGACAAAGTCGCATTCACGCCACGTCGTCGACACCGCCAAAGATATGCATCGCGTACCTCTATCCTGCTCTCCTTCTTATCGACCTCAAAGAGCCGCACAAGGCCGCGCAGAAACTCGTTGCGCTTGTTGCGCGTGGGCCGCACGAGCGCATACACCCGCGCGATGCGGGACTCGAGATGGGCCGCCGTGCCCGTCTCGGTTTGCAGCGAAACCACAACATGCCCGGGCACCAGCGCGCTCTGAGGCTTGGCGCCGCCAACATACAGCTGGCGGCCGTGGAACTCGTAGATGCACCGCACCGCCTCCATGTTCTTGCTGTGGATGAACGAGGCGTGCTTTTCGGCAAGCCGCTGGTGCAGCGACGCGGCGCGGGTCGCAAGCACAGCGTCGTCCAGAGACGCAATCGCGCACAGGGCAGGCACCACCTGCACAATCGCACAATTATCTGTTCAGCGCCAAGATCGCGCTGCCTCGCGACAAAGTCACACCAGAAACCCACCAGAATCGGGTGGACAAGGCCCTGATCCACAATGAGCTGCAGCACCTGGAAGCCGGTCGAGAGCAGCTGTGCATGGCCGCTCAGCACGCAGTCGATGACGGGCTGCAGGAAGCGCTGCACAATCGAGCTTGCAATGCCCGCCTCGGCAAACTCCTCGGCATTGCCGACCAGAACGCTCATGTCGATCGGCTGCTCGTCGCGGCGAGCCTTCTTGGACGGCGGCGCAAACGGGTCCGACGTGAGCACCGCGCGGTCTGCCATCTCGCCAGGCCGCTCGGCCTTGGCCGTCTGCTCGCGCTCGAGAAACTCGGCAAGAATCACGAGCAGCTGGCGCTTCTCCTTGGCGTCCTTGCCCGCAAACACGCGCGAGAACAGCGCAATCGTTGTGTCCGTGAGCATGAGCCGCGGATGAGACATAAATAAGTTGCCCAGACACGTGAGCACAACGATGGTGGTCTCGGGCGAGCTGCTCCTGGCAATGAACGAGTGGATGAGATCAAACGCGCGCGTAGAGAGGGGCGTGCCCTTGGCAATCGCCTGGATCTCGGGAATGTTGTATTCTGTGCCCGCCGTGTCAGCAAATGTGCCAAAAGTGTGCGCTGGAAGCCGTTCGCTCAAATCAGGCTCACCGCCGCGCATGTTCTTGTCATCTGAAAAGTCGTAGTAGCGGAGCACCAGCGACAGCAGGATCATGCAGCGCCAAGCAGTGCGCAGCGAGTTGGGCGGCAACGAGCCGGTCTGCTCACAAACCGCCTTGTGCTTCTCGAGCATGTCTTGCGTCGCAGGTGTGCACAGATCCGAGTCAGTCAAGTTCGAAAGCGCGAGTGGCAAGACACCCACATTCGGGACTCACCATAGCACGTCACGACAACGCGGGCCAGCTTGGCCACATTGCGCGTGTGCTTGGCCACGATGGTGCAGACGCACGGGACCGCCGACTGGATGACGCCCTGCGGGCTCCTGTTGAGCAGCTGCAACAGATCCGTCTCGACGGCAGCGACAAGCGTGGGATCCGGCTCGCGGATCATGGGCAGCACATTGACAAAGATGACAAGCACGCTCTGCACAATCTGCAGTTCCTGCGCAGCCTCGGGCGAGTTTGGCGCGTGCGCCGCTCGCGACGGCTTGATGAACGGGTGGAGCGTAAACAGATGCGGCGAGACAAGTTCCGGCGCAATGTCGCTGAGGCGCAGCAGGAGCGCGAGATGTGCAACAATGCCGTCCATCCGCGACTGCTCATACGACACGAGCAATTGGTCGACGGTGCACAGGACCAGGGCATGCACATGTGCGTGCAGCGCAGGGCGGGTCTGCTTGGTCGCCGACTTGACCGCCTTGGTGAGTGTCTCGCCCAGCAGCATCGAGACCGCATTCGACTTGGACGCGACCCGAGTCAGGCAGCGCACAATCCAGCGGACGGCCGCCTTTTCCGTCTCGGCAAGCGCCTGCCAAGCAGCAGCATCGGCCACGTCGACGGGCCTGGCGGTCTGCAGCCAGAGCTCCGAAAAGCACTTGAACGCCAGATCGGCGACACTCGAGTCGTCGTGCATGCGGCCGAGCATGCGCACCGTGACATCGACTGCCATGTCGGCGTGCGCGTCGGTCGGCTCAGCAAGCTCGCCAACAGACGCGCAGAAGTCCCTCAGCAGCCGCAAAGTTCGCTTGCGCACGATCGGGCTGACGTCCATGACGCGGTCGCACAGCACCGGGTAGTACTGCTTCAGGGTCTCGTCGCCGCCGGCCAGCACGTACTTGCCGAGAACATCGACTGCAGCGTCGCGCACGTTGGCGCTGGAATCGAGCAAGCGCTCGCCAATGACGCGGCGGATGCTAGACGTGAGCAGCAGCGACGAGTTGCCGACAAGAACTTCCTGAAGCGACTTGAGCGCGCGCGTGCGCAGGGCAACCGAGTCGGCGCCGATGCCGCTGCAAATGCAGTGCACGATCGAGTCGCGCAAGGCGTGCGTCGACTGGGTCACGCAAAGGCCCGCGGCGAGTGCTGCCGCGTCGCTGTGGGACAGGTTCTCAGCTCTGCCGTTCATGCTAGTGTCAGCGACAGGTATTCAGGCCAGGCAAGGGCACACCAGGCCGCTTACAGGCTCCACAGCTTGTCGTCGCCCGACACGGCCAATGAGACAAGCTCGGAGACAGACAGAACAAGCTCGCTTGGCTGCGCGGCGTCCTCGCCAGGCGACAGCGAGACGATCCACTTGCTCGCAAGCATTCCAACGATGCTCTTGAGAGCGAGCGGATCCTGTGCGTGCTCGCGGCAGAGCCATCCGACGAGCTTTGCCTGCGCAGCGGCAAGTGCCTTTGCGTCGCCGCCCGCGCTTGACGGGGATGGGACGCCCGCCAGGCCCGCCGATGACCGGAACTGCGGCCACTCGTTCAACATCGCCACGACCCGCGCGCCAGCCGTGCCGAGCCAATCGAGCGCAATCGAACGCATGGTCGTCAAGTCTGCGTGCTTGAAGCTGTCATCGAAAAGGTGGATCATCATTTGCGTTGTGCGGCCCGCAACGACGTCTGCGACGGGCCAGTCGGGCGAGCCGACAAGGCAGAGCAGATCGCGGAAGAAGATGTCGAGCACCGCGCGGAATTCGGCCTCAGTGGTGCCGACGCGGCGGCGCGGGTCGGACTTGAACGCCGGATCCTTGTCGTCGGGATTGGACGTGCAGCGTCCGAGTAGATACTTGACGACGTAGCTGCCAAGGAGCGATGCCGACTCTGCGACCTCTTTGGACTGTGCCGCAAGCTGGGGGCCATGGTCGCTGGTGTCAGCAAGCAAGTAGAAACGAGGATTGCCATCCGATGCGCACCTTCTTTCCGCGCACGGCGGCATCCGTCTGAGCAGACGATTCCTGCGGGTTGACTGGCTGGCTGCTGACCTCGTCGGCATCGTCCGGCTTGGTGTCATCGTCGGACGGCTCGGAGTCTCGCGCGCCGAGTGAGACGGCAGCGCCGCAGCTCTGCAAAAGCTGGAGTAGCAGTGCAGAGATCAAGCTGACGGAGCGGCCGTCGGCCAGCCTAAACAGGCGCTGGGTCTTCTTTGCGGTGCCGAGCGAAGAGAATCCTGCCATGATCTCGTCGAGGATGAACGTGCGCTGGGCGGGATACTTGGAGAACAGCTAGAGACACGCACAGCGACAATGAGCAACGGGGGAGCAGCTGCACACTGCGAGCACGAGGCGCAACGCACCACAACAAGCATTCGCATAGCATGGACAAGCAGGCTCTCGACGCCAATATCGCTGTCGAACCGCGAGGCGTCCGTCGAGAACAGCGGCACGAGGAAATAGACGAGCGAGATGATGAGCTGCTCGTTCAAGACGGCGAGTGTGCCGAGAGAGGCGAGGCTCTCGATGCACGCGCAGATCTTGGCCGTGATGTGCGAGAGCAGGCGCTTGACGTCATGCGAGTTGATAACGGCCTGGCATTGCTTGATCTCGTCGGTCTGCTGCTCTGCTCGGTGTTTCGGCCATGCGAGTAGGTCAGCACGTGTGTGGCTAGTGGGGCGAGTGCGGCACAGCACACCTTCCGAGATAGCAGCCAGCGCGACAGATCGCATGACCGTGTTGATTGTCTGCGTCTTGATGAAGCCGAGACAGGCCGCAAGTAGGTCTTCGCGGCAGAACTGCCTGAGTTGTCAACAGACAAGCGGGGTATGCGACGCCGCCAAGGCCAGCAATGCAGTCACGCACCTTGCCCGAGCTTGCTCCCGCGTGGCGGTATGACTGGGCATGGCGCGATTCCGACATGGTGATGTGGAGAGCAACGTGGGCAGCCTCGGCGGCGGCATCGATACGCTCGAGGAGAGCCGTGACAGAGTCGATATCGGCACCCAGATCGCCGGACACTGCCCACGCGACCGCCGGCATTTTGTGGCCATCGGGCCGCTGTTGGAGCCCGGAGCCCGAGGACGCAAAGAGGCCCAAGTGCTCTGCGTGCCGGACCTGGTCCTCTGCGACGTCAACGAGGCGAACAAGGGCCGCCTCGCCGTCGTCGTAGGATCCGTCGCCGAGGCGTCCAACAAGAGCCTGGAAGCCGCTGGGCAGCGCGCGGGTGACGACCCGCGCCAGAGCCGCAAAGTTCACTTGTCCGCCTCCCGAGACGCTGGCGGGGTCGATGTCATCTTTTGGTGCGCCGGCAGCCTCGACGGCCGATGCAATGAGGCGAGCCGCCTTGTCGATGGCATCCTCGTGGCGGGCAGGTTCCAGGACAGTCGCGCTGCGAGCCGCTTTGGTCGGCGATGCCTGCCTGGATCTCGGCTGCACCGCACTTGGAGCCCGATGAGCGATGGCGATCTGGGTATGTGCCAGCGGCGCTGGCTCAGGCGTAGTTACTTTGGTCTTGCGGACTGCAATGGGAGCCGTCACTGGCGCACTGGCGGGCAGCAGAGGCGGAGGAACGGCATGGCCAGCGGCCGGGCCTGCAGCGGCGGCGTGCGACGTCGGTTCTGTGTCGCTGCTGGTCGGAGCAACGGCGCCGGCTGCGAGGTGGGCCATGCTGATAGGGGTGCCCGCAGCGTTCTTTTGGCGGCGAGATCTGTCGCTCTCTGGCTTTGTCTTTGGCTTGAGGGTTCCCGAGCCAGCGAGCGAGGGCGGCGGTCTTGGCGGCTTCGCCGACGGCGATCCGTTGCGGTGGAAGGTTTGCGGCGGCAGGGTGCGGGGAGCCTGAGGCGGCGGTGGGGCGCGCTGGTGCGCCGACTGGGGTGTCGGGATTGCTTGGCGACCAGCTGGTTGCTTGACAGCGGCGAGATGCGAGCCGTTGGGTGGCGGCGCTGTCAAGCCGCTGTCGGGGCGCGGGCTGTTTTGGCCGGGCGGCGTGACGGCGAGCGGTGCGGGTGGCGCGTGGGGCGTGCGTGCCAGCTGCTCGTGCGCCGCGGGGGGCAGCCGAGCAGCGGCCGCGGCGGGTCCGAGCCACGACGCGAGTGCGTCTCTGGCCGCGGCGGGCCGACGCGCGGCGGCTGCCGGGCGGGGGACGCGATCGCGCGCGTCGAGGCGGCCGCAGAGGTCGATGAGCGGTGCGAGCTGGGCGGGCGGCTCGGCGCCCGCCGCGGCCGCCGCGAGCTCGGGGCGAGGCTCCCCCGGCGGGCCGCGCAGCCACAGCGCACACACCTGAGCGCCCGGCTCGCGGGCCTCCGCGGCGAA
>JADGIZ010000383.1:0-14718 GCA_027604665.1 Polyrhizophydium stewartii | reverse complement strand
GCCCCACCCCCCGGCCGCAGATCCCGAGCCGTTTGTCTTTCGATGCCCCGTCAACGGCGGCGGCGGAGTCGCGGACTGCAGCATCCTGTTCGACGTGGTGCCCGAGAGCGACATTGACACCGACGCCGACACGCCCGAGGCCGCGGTGCCGCCGGTGCGTTTTCCCCGCCGCCCCCTCCCCCTCCCAAGGGCTGCTCTGCGTGTCCTGCGTCTGCCGCACGCAGCGGCTCGCCCGTGTCTCACGCATCGGTGTCGTTGACTGCGTTTGAATGTCGTTGCGCTGGGCGGGGGCGGTGATCCGTCGCACCTGCGGGTCTCGGCGCTCACCTGCGCGGGCCAGTCCCTTGCGGCCTCGGACGCAGCCATCCTGTTCTACGACGTCTGCGACCGCCTGTCGTTCTTCAGCATGCCGTCGATGCTCGGTGCGAAGACCCCGCCTGTCGCCTGCCTCCTGCCGCCTGTCGCTTGTCGCCTGCACATGGGTCTCATGCCTCCGCCTCGCTGCCTCCGCCGCGGGCCCGCCGCGATCGCAACGCCCGCCGGACCGCCAGACATCCTGCGCGACATGCAGATCCCCGCCGCGCTGCTCGGCTGCAACCTGGGCCAGGAGGACCGCGTGCGCGAGGTCGACTACACCCTCGGATCCAAGCTTGCGTCCGTATTTGACGTGACGTTCATGGAGATGGCTGCCGCGAGCGACGCGCAGCGCGACGGCATGCGCATGGTCTGCCAGGAGCTCGTCCGCACCATCTTCAGGCGCGCGGGTGCGTCGCGGGCGGCAGTGTGTGCGCCCGTCTGCATTTATGTATCTCACACCACGCTCGTTTACTCGTTGTTCGGAGATGCAGCTTCGGCGGCCATGTCTGCTGCGGTCGTGCAGATGACAAGTCAGGACCCGCCTCCCGCCTCGGCTGCGGTGGCCGCTGACGGTGCTGCTGCTGCTACCGCTGCCGCTGCTGCCTCGCCTGTGCGTGTGCCGGCAGACCAGAGCGTCCCCGATGCAAGCATGCCGGGATCGCGCTCCGTGTCGCCGGCAGCCATGGGCACCGGCAGCTCGCAGTCGGCAGCGGCGGCATCAAGCTCGCACGATGCGCTCAAGGCGCAGCTCAAGATGATGCGGCGCCTGAGCGCGCAGCTGCAGCACAAGCCCAGCCATGCGGCGTCGCCCGCTGCGGTGACACCCCCGCCGGCATCCGCACCACTGGATGCGCCCGTGCAGCATGCGGCGCCGGCCCGCGAGGCCGAGCCCGCGCTCACGGCCCCGCCAAGGGCGCTGTATGGCAGCCTGCAGCGGGGTGCCAGCATCGCCGCGATGGCGTCCGGCGAGTCGGTGCGTGCGGCTGCCACCGCGGCGCAGGCGGATCCCAGGCACATGTCGACGCAGTCGGTGCTCTCGCAGGACTCGTCGCGGTCGGATGGCGCAGATGACGACTCGCGGTCCGCGGCGCATCGCGAGAGCCACAACTCGGCGCCGCCCGTGCTGGCGCGCAGGGTTTCGGACGCGCCGTCGAACAGATCCAGGTTTGTGCACAGATGGGGGCTTCGTCGTGGTGATCGTCAGGGAGGCACGCTCGGCTGACAGATTCGATGTGTTTTCGGCGCGAAGCGCTTCCAATGCATCGTTTGCGTCGCTTGTCGAGCGAAGGGCCGTCTGCGAGGGATGCACCTTTTCGGAGCTGGTCGAGCGCATGACGTCGGCCGACTCGCATGGTGCGTGCCATTTCTCTGCTCTTCTTGGCCGACGGTCAGCCCCCATACGTGAATGCTCATCAAGCGTCTCTCGGTCATCAAAGACGTCGAGTTCACCAAGATCATCCTGATGCTCTATCCAAAGTTCATGCGTCCGAGCGAGCTGCTCGACAGGCTGGTGGACCGCTTCGACGAGTACGACAAGATCTCGGATGCACCGTCTGGCGGCCGCAACGCCTCGATCCACCCCGTGCAGCTGAGGTTGTGCCATCCAGCACGCACTCTTCCAAGGCACAGCGGGCATTGATGCTGACCACTTTCGGGCTGGCACAGGGTCTGCAATGTCTTGATCCACTGGGTGTCCAACTACTGGCAGGACTTTAACTCTGAGAAGATGCGGTTCACGCTCCTGGTCTTTCTCGACGTCTGCTCGACGCGGCCGGCTTTCGCGGCAGTGTTCCAGCGGCTCTCGCGGCTTGTGTTCACGCCATCGGCAGAAGCCCTTGCGCAGGAGCCGACAGACTGGGGCATGACGGACACTGATGCGGGTCCGGCGTCGTCCGATGACACCGCGCAGCAGGCGGACCCGCAGGCGCCGCAGGGCCTGCTGCCTGTCCGACCGCCGACAGAGATCACGACGGCCGGTGCTCCGCCGCGCGGCCCGCCGCCGTCTCCTGGCGCGCTACTGAATGCCTGCCGCGCGCTTCTCGACTGCGAGAGCACGGCCATTGCGCAACAGCTTTGTCTCATGGAGTGGGATCTCTTCAAGCTCGTCAAGGCGAGTCGCCGCGCGCGTGTCTGCATACGCCTGCATGGCGGCTGACAGGCACCCGAAACCAGCCGCGTGATCTCGTCAACAACCTGTGGAGCAAGTCGCGAAAGGGCAAGCACACGCAGTCGGTAATGCAGGGCGTGCAGCTGTTCAACGAGATCTCGTCGTGGTGCGGTGGGACAGGGGATGCTTCTCCTGCGAGTACCGCCACGCTGCCTCTGACGATGTGATGACGTCATCAGGGTCGCATCGGCGATCCTGGCCGAAGCAGAGCCAAAGGCACGCGCGCGCGTCATTGCCAAGTTCATCCGCATCGCACAGGTACCTTTTACACCACACATCTGGCAGTTCCATTCTCCACTGACTTGCTTCGACACGGCCGCGTGCCGACAACCTCGCTCTGTGCTATTGGCGCCATCAAGGCGCTGCGCATGTACAACAACTACAACAGCCTGATTGCCGTGATCGCAGGCATCAACAGCTCGCCCATTGCGCGTCTCAAGCACACGCTGCAGCACATCTCGGACCACCAGATCTACGCCGAGTTCAAGGAGCTCGAGGATCTCATGAGCTCGTTCAAGTCGTTTGCGCGCTACCGCGTCGCGCTCAAGCAGAGCAGCTCGCCGTGCATTCCGTATCTGTGAGAAGCGTGCCGCGTCAACCTCACTGGCTCGAAGCACAACTGCGAAGCTTGTTGTCTGACGGCTGCCCCCGCGCGTGCTTGTGGACATGGATGCGGTGTGTGTGTGGGGGGGCGTACTGGTCGCAGGGGCATGTTCCTACGCGACTTGCTGTACAACGACGAGTCGCACAAGGACTTCAAGCCCGATGGCACCGTCAACTTGCACAAGTTCCTGCTCATCGGCGACGTGATTCTCATGATCAACAACTTCCAGATCAGGTATGCGATCGCTTGTGCGAGGCAGAGATTTCTGGGAGGGCAGAGGGGATCCGGGCGGGCTGACGTCTCGCGCCGCGTGTGCGCGCGTGCGGGCGTGCATACACGCTTGCAGGCCGTACGAATGGCGGCGCAATGCGCAGCTTATGGAGCTGATCTCGGGCTTCCCGCGCATGAGCGAGGAGGTGCGCGATGCGTGCCGATGCAGCTGCTGGTCGAGAGAGGGAGAGATAGATTGGCGGTGTGGCGCTGACACTTGCTTTTTTGGATTGACGGATGCGGCGGCAGGATGCTTACAAGCGGTCACTTGAGCTCGAAGCTCGCGACCGCGACTCTGGTGGGCCGCGACCAGTATGACTTCACCCCCACCTAGCCCCACAAAAACCCAAGCATCCTGTTGTGAATGTGCTGTTGTTTTTTTTGGATTCGTTTTGTTTTGTTTTGTGCGATGTGCTGTGAGAGCGTTACGACTCTTGTGCCGCATGTTCAGGCTCTGCAGCCGAAGCCCGAGGCGTCGAGGCAGGCGCGGCCGGGTCCTGCATCTCGACAGGGTCGTCGGCCGTGCCGCGTCAGCTCAGCTTCTTCTTGGCCGAGGTCTTGAGGAGCACCATCGAGATGAAGCCAAAGATGCCCGTCAGGCCAACGACCAGCAGGCCCACGGGGATCAGGATCGCCCACTCTGAGGGCAGGAAGTAGTTGTGCAGCGGGTGGTCCTCGCGCACAAACGGCTGTCGGTGAGGTGTCGCCAAGAGGGGGGTCAGCCAACAGGAGGCTCTCGCAAGGAGGGCGGCGGCGGCGGCGACGGCGGCGGCGACACGGGTGTGTGCGGGCGGCAGCCGCACCAGAAGGAAGACCCAGGCCGAGTAGTAGGTGAACACCAGCATGCTGATGAGCAGGAGCACGCTGCCCACGAGCCGGTCCGACGTTGTCGCCTGCGGGGTCCGCACAAGGTCCAAGCCACGGCCAAGCCGACAGGGTGTCAGCCGCCTCCCCCCTCCCCGAGCTACGCCCGCGCGGCAGTCGTCCGCGGCAGGCACGCCCGCGCGCCAGTTCTACCCCGCGGAGGCGGCCTCCTGCCCGCAGCGGGTGTCGGTGGCCGCCCGCGCTGGTCGGTGGCTGCCGGCGCGCCGGCCTCTTCGCCGCCCAGCCCACGCCCGCCAAAAGAAAGGCGAAGAAACCAGATGCGCGAATGATCCCGCCATCTCAACGAGGCTCGCACTGCAGCGACAGCCCGTACGCCTGGTCGTCGTCCAGCACGGGAAAGCTCCTCAAAAACTCTTGAATCTCGGGCACGGGGCCGAGCTGGTAGGGCACCTGCTGGTACGTCTGCAGCTCGAGCACGTAACTTGTGATCTTTTGGAACTTTTGAAAGTTGACTAGCCCGCCCTCAAGCTTGGTCTTGCCGCACGTCTCGAGAAACACAAGGTCGCCTTGGTACACGCCTGGGAACGGGATCAGCGGCGGCTCCACCGCATGCACTTTGGTCCGCAGTAGCTTGTAGTTGAGCTCGCTCGACGTCAGCTTCTTGAGCTCCTCAAAGATCTTGATGAACTTGCCGCCAATGAGCTTCGTGGTTGCGTACGCGTGTGGAGTGCGGCGTCAGCCCCAAAGCGACAACCTCATGCTTGCGTCTTCGGTTGGACACACCTCCTTGGTCTTCTTGAGGCGGTAGACGGCAGACGACTGCAGCGCTGCAAGCACCTCCTTGACGCCGTTGAAGTTGTTGAGCTTCTCCAGGTGCTGCGCGCGTGGACGCGGCGTCAGCGAACCAGCATGCAGCTGTGTCGAGCGAGGAGACCAAGTGATGCACCTGGGCGACCATGATGATCTTCTCCATCATTGCGGCGCGCTGCTTGATGTTGTCCTTGACCGCGACAATCTCCGAGACCAGCCAGTGCACAACGTGGTTTGACCAGCGCACCATGCGGATGATGTTTGGCGCGCGCGTTTCCTTGTCGTCCTTCATCCACGCGAGATCGAGAAATTCGCGCGGCTGCATCCCGGTTGTGAATTTCGGGGCAAGACATTAATCAGGCGTCAGCACAGCTGGCTGCATTGCATTGCATTCCGGCGGCTCTCGCTCTCGCTCTCGCTCTCGCTTTCGAGGACGCTGCACAAACGTGCCTTGATTGCGTTGAAGAGCTCAAACTCGATCAGCGTGAGCTGCCGCGCGACTTCGAGTGCGTCCAGATCCGCCAGCTTGAGTTTCAGATCGTCAATGTTCATGTCCGACTTTTTGCCAAACGCGTTCCACGGCGCGCTGACGGGCCGCGTGGCCGTGTCGGGCGTCCGGGTCTCTCGCGCGGCCATCATGTCCGTCGACGCGCGCTTGATGAGCACCTTTGGCAGGATCGGCTTGGGAAACTGTGACGGCATCTCAATCACGGGGGCTTCGACGCCATTGACCTGATCGCCAAACAGGCTTGTCAGACACGCTGACACTCACACACCCCGCCGATGCCCGCACTCTGCTCTGCCCGCACGGCCAGCGCACCTTGCGGTTGATGACCGTCTTGATCATCTGCACGAGCTTTGGGTTCTCGAGCGAGTCGAGGAATGTGTTGAGCAGCTGCATCAGCACCGGATTACTCTGAAAGTCCGACCAGTACTGCTCGATCCAGTACTTGACCATGTTAACGGCCCTGCGTTCACCACGAGTCAGCTCTCGCCGCCTCAAGAACAGCACCTGCGGCACCTGGCGACGCTCTCTCTCTCTCTCTCACTTCAGAATGATGGGCGTCGATGTCTGAGGAGCGACGCCCTCGGTCGCGGCCGCCTTTGCCGACGCAATGTTGTCTCGACACAGCTTCGCGACCTTCTCAAGCAGGTCTTTGCTGTCCATGTACACCGTGTGCGTGAAGAGCATCGCCTGCACGTACTGGTTGTCTGCTCGCCAACCGCGCTCCACGTAATCAGCACGCGAGCTTGCAGATCACTGCAACGCGGCAGCATGGCATGCTGTATCCGGCGAACGCGCACCATATGTGTTGGGATCCAGCAGCCGCTCCACCAGTTTGTCGACGGTGCCCGCCTTGACGCTCTTTTGTCCCGCGTCGTTCTTGATGAAGATGATCTCGCCGAGAGATTCGTCCTTTTCGTCCTTTTTGTTCTGCTCTTGCTGGCCCTCTTCGATCTGGGACATGACCTGGACGACAGCGCACGGGGTATCAGAAGCCAACAGTGTCGGAGCAGAACGCTGAAAGAGATATTTGATGGAGGCTGCACACCTTCTCGGTCATGTTGCGGCGCGTCTTTTCGATCTCGCTGCGCAGATCATTGACCTCATTCTCGGCTAAGGATTTGAGATTCTCGATGAGCTGGTGAGGCGTCAGCCCTATCCGCTGTTTGACACAGTTAACACTCGGAACCGCAGCCTTTCTCATACCTTGAGTCGACCCTCGATGGTCACGCGCTGCGCCATAGCCTCGTCCAACTGCTGCCGGAGCTGGAACACCTCCTGGCGCAGCTCATCCTCAGAGGCAGGCGCGACCTTGCCCCGGTCGTTCTCCTTCATGCCTCCCTCGCCACGCATCTGGTTGGCTTTTGCGAGCTCCTCAGAATGTTTCTTTTGGTACGCCTTGTTCGCACAGTACGGCACCAAGAGCGTCAGCACCTGGATCTCAATCATGCTGTCGCAAGCTTTGAGCTCACCAAGAACGCGCGCTCGGTCTCCTCCGCGCGCTTGAAGATGGCGTGGATCTGCTCCTTTTGATGCCGCGTCAGCTCGTTCAGGTTGTGCTTGTAGTACTCTTCTTGCTGAGCCGCTGTCGTCTCGAGGACCTGGATGCGGAGCTGCGCGCGCATTCAGGCGTCATCATTCGCGACCCAGCGCCTGTCTCGGCAGATGGCTGTTCCCGATGGCACAAACCTTGAGATACGAGATGGTCGAGGCCTGGCGCTCGATTTCGTCCTGCCAGTACTGCAGCTGACCCAAGTACTTTTCGCCCGTCTCGCGGTCTGGGATTCCAGCTGCTTGCTGCAAGCCCGAGGTCAGATGCGGGCGCGTTCATCAAGTGCACTTTGGAAGGCCGAGCGGCGTACCTCGAGCAGTCGGTTCTTGTACATCGCCATGTGCTTCTCCTCGATCAGCTGCCGCAGCGCATCCTTGTTTTAAATCAAAATCAGCTTGCGTCGGGCTGTTGTGGAGACCTCTGGCATGTCCTCTCACCTTGCAGCGCTCCTCGAACACGTTCTGGTTGATGAGGAGGTCGACGCACAGCTCCTTGAGCTTGCCCACGTCAGACGGCAGCTCGCTCTCAAGCTGCCCGAGCTGCGTCTTCTTCCACTTTGTCGACGGAATGCGGCGCAGCCATCGATCGTTCGCCGGCCAAGTGCGCAGGTATCAGCTGCGCGGCGGATCTCATTGCCATCCAAGGCGCGCTCTGGCTGACCTGGGCGGCGTTTCTAGCCGCAGTCATGCGCTCTGCAACCAGCAGCCAGCGTGAGCACAGATCATCTGGAGCTTCTTCATGGAGCAGGCGACAGACGCACCCTGCAGCATCATCTCGATATTCGTGTCCTGCGTGTACTCTGACGCGCGGTTCCCGGCCTTGTTCTTGACGAAAAGGTCGGCGCCGTGGCTCAACAGCATCCTCAGCACGTCGACCTCGCGGCACGCGGCGGCCAGATGCAGCGCCGTGTTGCCTGCATTGTCGGCCGCATCGATGTTGATGGTCGGCTGACGGAAGGGGGGGGGAAGTGGTATCCGCAATGTGAGCTCGCGGGCAAGACTGATTCGCATCGCCCCTCGAAGCGCCGAGCGCCAACACCGCCCGACGCGCAGCGCGGGTGCGGGCTGCGATGGCGACACCGCACCTGGCGGAGCAGGATCTCGACGCATGCCAGGCTCCCGACCGTCGTGGCAACGTGCAGCGCCGTGCGGCCGTCCTCGTGGCTCGCGGTGTTGACGTCGATCCCGCTGCTGCCGCCGCCGTTGCCGCCGCCGCCGCCGCCGCCGCCCTCGAGCAGCCGGCGCATCGCGACCGCATCTGAGCGGCTGGCTGCCGCAATCAGATCCATCTCGCGCAAGCCTTTTCCACGCGTTTGAGATGCCGCTTTATTCGCGCCGACACTGGCAACGGGCCTTACGCACCCTCGGTCTGCAGAAAGGTCATGAAGCTCTGCTGCCGCTGGCGCATCTCATCGAGCTGCCTGCGCGAGCGCTTGTGCTCGTCCTCGAGGCTTTTTCTGGCGGCCATGGGACGACGGAGCGTCAGTGTGCCATGACAGAGCGGATATCAGGCGTTCGCGGTCCCACCTTAGCGTCCCTGCCTCGGCCTTGTACGCCTTGGCTTTCTCCTTGAATGTGAGAATCTTGCCCTCGAGAAGCTTGCGTTGCTATCGTTCTTGTGAGCAAGCGTAGCGCAAGCCAGTGCCTGAGGAAGCCCAACTCACCTGATCAAGCAGAGCATCGAGCTCCTGGATCTTCTCGACAAGCTGCACGTTGTCCTTTGTGAGCGACTCGATGCGCTGCGTGAACTGGAACCGCTCTTGTACAAGCGCGTGCTGCGCACGAGAGAATGTGTGTGTCAGGCTGGCATGTTCGTAACAGCATCTGCGATTCTCGATTGGCAAGACCTTTTGTCGCTCCATGTTGTGCATGTGTGCCTCCCGCTCCTTGTCGAGCTGGTCTTGAACGGTCTCGAGGTCGTGCGTGCGACTTTGCAGGGCTGCCTCGAGCGAGGCGACCTTGTCGCTGCACATCGGACGCCGTCTCAGCTGCTAGTGCGTATGCCAGATGCGACTGATCAGCCCTGAGCCATCACCTCAGGGTCTGCGACTGGCGCTTGTACACTTCGAGGTTGCCGCTCGTTGCGCTCAGTTGCGTGTCGAGCTCTTGGCTGCGCGTCTGCAGATGGCCGCATTCGGACTGCAGATGCTCTTTCTCGGCGACAAGCCCGCGGTTCGCCGCATGCAGCGCGTCCTGCTGGGCTGTGAGCTCCTGGATCTCTTTTTTGAGCCGATCATGCTCCTGCAGAATCGATTCGGTGTCAGTTTGCCGTGCGCTCTGGCAAAACGCTCAAGGCATGGACTGACAGATGCAACGTGCTGGCGATACGCCTCGTCGCGAGTCTCGATCTCTGAAATGCGCTGTTTTGCTGCAGAAACTTGCCTCTCGAGCTTATGATTGCGATATCAGCATCCTAGTCTCGTGACGCATTGCACCTCTCCGCGAGTCAGGCTACCTCGCTCTTCTCGCTCTCCAGTGCCGAGATCTTCGACCATTCCTCCTCTCGCGCAAGTCGTATCCTCTCCATAAACTCCTTTTCGCTGCTTGACTGCTTTTGGCGCAGATCCTGGATCGTGCCGTTGAGCGTCTTGATTGAGCTAGAAGCGACCTTGGCTGTCAGACCCAACCGATAGACGGCATGCCATTGTCAGGAGCTTCCACATGCGGGAGTGCACCTCTTGAGCTCGACCGTCTTTTCCTTGAGCTGTGAGATCTGGTTGTTGCTGTCATCGCGCTCCTTGAGTGTCGCGAGTTTCATGTCGCTGACCGTCACGCTTGGATCCAGCGAAAGAATTCATACCCCCCGCGAGTCAGCGCAGCCGGAATATCAGCGCGTCTATGGCATCCACGAAGCGCAACGTACTTGAACTCGTGGACACTCTGCTCGAGCCGGCTCTTTGTCTTGTCGAGCTCCTTGGTCAGAGAGGCGTTTTCCGTCGTCAGCTCGTCCTGGCGGCGCATGCTGTGGCTCAGATCTTGCTCGACTGACGCCAGCCGCGCAAGAAGAGAGTCCTTCTCCGCTTGCAGGTTCTTTGCCTCGCTCAGCTGCTCGGCAAGCTGGCGTTTGAATGTGCGCTCGTTCTGCTTTGCCTCGAGCGTGAGTTGCTCTTTCTCGGCCCTGCCGCGCAGTCGAGGCGGGATGAGCCGTCAGCTTGCGGCAACCAGCGCTCCGTGTTGCGATCTGGCATCGCACCGAACTTCGTCGAGCTCCGAGATCAGCGACGACACGCGCAGCTCCAGCTCCGTCTTTTCGCGCTGACACACGCGCAGGCGTTCTGTGTCGGACTCGGCATCTGGAGTCACGCAGGTTCTTATCATCAGCATTGCATCGACCATTGTGACGCTTTGGCTCGGGCAAAGCGCTCACCCATGGTCTGTTGCAGCGCCACCAGCTTCGCCTCCCACTGGCGCAGGTCTTCGGCGTGCATCCGCTTCAGCTCTTGCATCGCGCGTTCCGACGATGCACTCTTTTGTCGCGTATCAGCAGTGTGCATCGCATCGCGAATACTGCGGGCATTCAAATATCTAAACCTTCTGGTCGAGGTCCATCCGCAGCGACTCCACCTCGCGACGGGACTTGTAATACAGCTCGCGGTACTTTTCTGCGTCCTGCGAGTTCGTCAGCCCGAGCGGCCTCCGCACAACCTGACGTATCTGGCGACACACACTCGTGCAACAAGGAGCGACTTTGCGCGGTACGTCTCCTCGAGCTCGCCTCGGACCTCCAGGCGTATGGCCTCGACGCTGGTTGCGTTCGTTGGCGCTTCAGCACTCACGTGCTCCATGACAGCCGAGCTTCAGGCCGCTCAAGGGCACCTCGGCGGCGAGCACTTGCTCTTGATATCTGCGAGCTCGCGCTCACGGTCTTCCAGCTGCTTCCTCCAGAACTCGGTTGCCTGAGCCGAGTCTTGTTCGAGCATCTCCTGCGTCGCGATGGTGCAGTTGGCTTTCTGACGAGTGGGCGGCGGCGCCAGACACCATCACACCTTTTCTTTGGTTGCAATATCGAGCTCGCGCACGGCAGCATCGTGCTGCTCCTCGAGCAGGCCGCAGCTGGCTTTGAGCTGGCCGCTGCGTCAGCCAACGTGGCAGGCGTGTGCGCGCTTGTCGTCGCGGCGGCGCACGGCACACGGCGACACACGGCATATGGCAGCGCACGGCGTCGGGTCATGCTCCCACCGTGTCGAGCGCATCGCGGTATCCAGTGTTCTCGGCCTTGAGCGTCTCGACAAGTGCCAGCGCGGCCCGCAGCTTGTCGACCAGATCGTCGCGGGACATGAACGCTGTTTGCCGCCGTCGGGCAAACCAAGTCGGCCCGCAAGCAAACAAAGCCCGCCAGAGCGCCGACGGCCGACAGACGCAAACATGAGCGGGCGGGGCGAGAACATCATGGTCGTGTGCCGCTGCCGGCCCTTTAACGAGCGCGAGAAGGCCAACGGGCACACCAAGATCTGCGAGATTGACAGCCGGAACGGAGTCATTTCGCTCAAGAACCCCAAGCAAGACAGCGATGTCAAGACATTCACATTTGACGCCGCCTTTGACGAGGGTTGCCTGCAGGTGCGCCGGCCGCGGCATGCCACCCAGCTCCTATACAGAACCAGGCGGCCGAGTCAGCTGGGTGCAGAGAGTGCTGACGGGCTGCCCTCCAGACCGAGGTTTACAACTCCACGGCGCGGGTGATTGTCGACGCCGCTCTCGGCGGCTTCAACGGCACGGTGTTTGTGTATGGTGCGTCCCCCACCATCAACTTTATCAACAGCGCTGCGCGATTGCTGACTGGGGCACCCCGCGCCAGGCCAGACCGGCACCGGAAAGACCTTCTCGATGCAGGGCGTGCCTAACGTGCCGCAGCTGCGCGGCATCATCCCGACAACGTTCCACCACATCTTCGACTACATCTCGCAAACGTCGCAGAAAAAGTTTCTCGTGCGGGTGTCGTTTCTCGAGATCTACAACGAGGAGATCAAGGACCTGCTGATCAAAGCCAACAAGAACCCAAAGGGCGGGCTTGACCTCAAGGAGAACCCCGAGACGGGCGTCTACGTCAAGAACCTGTCTGCATTTGTCGTCAAGAGCGTCGAGGAGATGGAGCACCTCATGGACGTTGGCAACAAGAACCGCTCTGTCGGCGCGACGTTGATGAACGAGAACTCATCGCGATCGCACTCCATTTTTACCATCACCATTGAGTCGTCTGAGCCCGGTCCCGATGGGCAGGACCGATATGTTTCCGGCAAGCTCAATCTCGTCGACCTTGCCGGCTCCGAGCGCCAGTCCAAGACAGGCGCCTCTGGCGACCGGCTCAAAGAGGCGACCAAGATCAATCTGTCGCTCTCGGCGCTCGGAAACTGTATCTCGGCACTCGTCGACGGAAAGAGCTCGCACATTCCGTACCGCGACTCGAAGCTGACGCGGCTGCTGCAAGACTCGCTCGGCGGCAACGCAAAGACGCTCATGATTGCGACGCTGAGTCCTGCGAGCTACAACTTTGACGAAACGCTGAGCACGCTGCGGTACGCCAACCGCGCCAAGAGCATCAAGAACAAGCCCGTCGTCAATGAGGATCCCAAGGACGCAATGCTGCGCGAGTACCAGGAGGAGATTGAGCGTCTGCGCCGCGCACTCGAGGCGCGGCAGCAGGGTGGCGGTGCGCCGCGCATCGTCACCAAGGTCGTCAAGAAGCAGGTCAAGAAGAAGGTCCAAAAGCTGATCCAGCGTAAAAAGTCCAAGCAGGCGACGGCTGAGGGTGGTGACACGCAGTCGAGCCACCACGGCAGCAGCCATGCTCTGACGACTGGCACCGATGTGGCAATCACCGACGCCGAAGTCGAGGGCGAATCGTTTGTACTCGATGGAGATGGCAGCAGCGCTGGCGCGGGGACTTTGGCTGTCGGCGCGGATGTACACGGCGACGGCGCGCCGAGCGCAAGCACAGCAGAAGCCACCACGGACCAGGGATCTGCGATGCAGGCTGAAGATGAAGAAGACGGTGGCGAGTCCGATGCGGATACAGATGGCAGCGAGGACGACGGCGGCGGCGACGATGGCGGCGAGGCAGAGCTTGTCGAGGAGGAGGAGGAGGAAGAAGAAGAGATTGTAGTCGTCAACCCGCTTGCGGAACTCGATCCCGAAACGATCGCCAAGCTGCAAGCCGAAGTCGAGGCCGAAAAGCGTGCGCTCTTGGCGTCCAAAGACATTGTGATCGAGGAGAAGCAGCGCATTGCTGCCGAGCTCGAGAAGCGCGCGGCCGATCTTGAGAAGGAGCGCCAGGAGCGCGAGTCGCTGGCCGCCAAGCTCAAGGCCATGGAGGAGAAGCTGCTTGTTGGCGGGCACAACATCTACGACAAAGTCAATGAGCAGGAGCGCAAGCTGCAAGAGGCGCACGGGCAGCTCGTCGAGCAGCAGCGACGCGAGCGCGAGCTTCAGCAGCAGCTGAACCAGAAGCAAGAGGCGCAGCTGCAACTCGAAGAGAGCTATGCGTCGCTGCAGGAAGAGGTGGACGTCAAGACCAAGAAGCTCAAGAAGCTCTGGAGCAAGCTGCAGGAAATCAAGAGCGAGATCAACGACGTCAAGGACGAGTTTCGGATCGAGCGTGAGGACCTGCTCGACACGATCCGCGAGCTCTCGCGCGAGCTGAGCCTCAAGATGGCCGTGATCGAGAACTTTGTCCCGCCCGAGGAGCGTGTCAAGGTCGAGAAGCGCGCAAAGTACGACGAGGAGAAGGACGACTGGGTCTTGATGACCATGACGCAGACCGGGCTGCAGACGCGCACGAAGCGGCCAACGTCGATACCGACGGTCAAGCGGCCAATGTGCCAGTACGCCAAGATCATGATCGCCATGGGTGACTTGAGTCCTCGCTACCGCAGCGACAATGTGGTGACACTGCAGGTGCCCTGCGCCACCGACGCATTAGCAGCATCACCATCGCCGCAAGGATGCTGACGTGCAAAATGTGCGTCGATGCGCAGCTGGAACTACCCGAGCGAACAACGCTGCAAAACGAGGCGCCGTCCAAGGGCGGCAAAGAGATCTCGGCACTCCAGGGGGTATTGGACTTTGCTCTGGCCGAGGATGCCGAGGATGTTTATGTGTCGTCGGACTTTATGGGCGATCTGGGCGGCAGCAGCGACGTTCTCGGGCAGGGCGACTCTTCGCACCGCAAAAAGTCGGCCGATCCACGTCGGGCCTCTGGCCGCGGCGAGGCGCGCAGCAGCGGCATCAGTGGTGGTGGCGGCGGCGGTGGAGGTGGCGGGAATGGCGGCGGAAGTGGCTCGGTGCGTGTCGCCGCCGAGTCCGAGTTCCCCAACAGCCGGGCGGGCATAGCCAAGGGCCGCTATGCGTGATAAAATGACAGCTTGATCTTGAACTTGGATGGTCCCATGCCCATCGGTTTGATCCAGCAGGAGGGTGGGCCGGATATTCGTCCAAAGATCCACACAAAAATTTGAAGACACTTTGCCCGCGAAGAATGGAAACGTTGCGGTCGCTGTACAACGACAGCGACTCGGTGTCCGGCAGCCAGGGCGCCGGCGGCGCGACCCCGGGGCTTTCCGCCTCGTGCGCAGGTGCGTGCACGCCCCGCCCCCGCTTGCATGCCCCGCCGCGCCAGGCCCAGTGCCCCGC
>JADGIZ010000382.1:0-14777 GCA_027604665.1 Polyrhizophydium stewartii | reverse complement strand
GTCTTGAAGCTCGTGTTGTTGTGGTGGTGGTGGTGGTGGTGGTGGTGGTGGTGGTTGATGGAGCGCCGAGCCAGCGCGTTGGGTCGCCAATGAAGCCTTTTCCGGTGCCTTGCGGGCTTTGCCCGCTGATCAAAATGGCCGCCGACAAAGCCGCAGCCGCCGAGGTCGAGGGCGGGACGGCCGACCGAGGCGCCTCAGACGCCGAGATCGAGATGAGCAACCTCAGCGCGGCCAAGAGCCCCCGGACGGTGTACTTTGGCCCGAACGTTGTGGTGCAGATCAAGAACTTCTTCGACCTCGACGAGGACAAGATCGACGACTCGGACGGCGGCCCAGGGCCGAGCGGCGTCGGTCCAAGCCCCACCTCCAGCGGCGCCGCAGACTCGAGCTCAGACAAGGCCGGCGGACCCAGTCACAGCAGCGCTCCGGCGAACTCAAGGGCCTCCAGCATGAGCCTGTCTATCCTCACGAAGCAGTTTCCACACCCGGGTCCCCGTCGCCGGCCGCAACCTGACCCAGGCGCTCCTGCCAGAGCCGAGCCCATTGCCAACCCTTGGCTGTCTATCGAGGAGATGCCCAAGCGCACACCAGTCAAGCGCGGCGACCGGCCGCCCCTCATTCCGCGCGACGCCCCTCTGCCAAAGCCGGACCGCACGCTGCTGAGCTACCTCCCGCCCACCATCGCGCAGATGCTCACGCCGTCGCCGACTTGGGTGCTGATGATGGGGCCGTCTGGCGTCGGGAAGACGTCGCTGTTCTATCGCCTCCGGAACCAGGTGTACCGCAAGCGCAAGACCATTGGCTTCAACTCGCACACCGAGAAGCTCAACGGTACCTCGTTCATGCTCATGGACATTGGGGGTGAGCAGCACGGGCGGGGCGCCCGAGGGGACCGACCTTCTCCTGATTCGCGATTTGCGACCGATTGACTGACGCCACGCTGCGACTGCCCGCCGTTGCCCCTGTGGCGTCGGCCCCCATCGCAATCCGGCGGCCTTGACCGCGTCAACCGCACACGGCGCTGGGCTGCGGCTTACGGCAGGCCAGAAGAAGACCCGCGAGCTGTTACCCTTCTACTACAGCTCCTGCCACGCCCTCATCTATGTCGTCGACTCGGCCGACCGTGCCGCGCTCGATGACGCTTACGAGATGCTGTACGTGATCCTCGACGACCCGGCGTTCCCGCCCAAGGTCCCCATGGTGGTGCTCTGCAACAAGCAGGACCTTCCGGACGCCATGAGCCCGCGCGAGATCGTCGATGCGCTCGACATTGAGAAGATCACCGGCCGCCTCATCTCCGTGCGGCCGTGCACCAAGAAGGACTGGGACCTCCCTCTGCACGAGTCGCTCACATGGATCTCGAACGTCGTCAAGGGCGAGATCAAGCCCCCCTTGTAGGTTTGCTTCTTTGAGCCACATGTCCGTTGTCTTCTACATGCCGTCTATGGCCGTCGCAGACACCAAACCCATCGCCCCGTGCGGCGAGCTGCATCCATACACCGAGCACACACACAATAGAGTTCAATCTTGTCGATCCGCCTGCTCTGCGCGTCGTCAGGACACGGGGACAAGCGAGAGCCTCGAGTCGGCCCTCGGGTCGTCCGTCGTGCGCAGCCGACATGGGCGACTATCTCCCGCACGCATACGAGGCCGAGCTCTCGCTCGCACCAGAGGAGCTGCAGGTACGCGCGTGCGAGTCGCGGGTGCTCTGCGTGGCGGCCGGGGCAGTCCGTGGCCGCGAGCACGGCGCTGACGATGGCGACATGAATCACGACACCCTCGCGCGACGGCTGCGGCTGCCCGCGCTTGCCCACACCTGCCTGCCGACCACGCCGCCGCTGTCCCGCCGGCGTGCGCTACCTCGCGCTGCGCCGCACACTTCAGACGCTGCGCGACCTCTACAAGAAGGAAGGCGCTTCGGTCACGCCGCAGACCAAGTTCAACTACGCCTGGGCTCTTGGTGAGAGTCTGGCCCGCTGGCGATGTGCACACCCGCCTCGCTGACCACCGCCCGCGATCGTGCAGTTCGCAGCGCCAACAAGCAGGACCAGCAGCTCGGCGTCGACCTGCTGCACGGTGCGCGGCTGCGTCCTGCTCTCGCCCGGCCACGACGACGATGTGTCGACCCCGGCCGCGCCAGCTGACCTGTGCGTCATCGCCCCACGACCCGCTGTCGCCTCTGCAGCCATCTACCGTGAGAACCCCGGCCGCCGCAGAGAGTGCCTGTACTACCTCGCTCTCGGCGAGTACAAGCTCGGCAACTACCAGGTGCCGCATCGTGCGCGTGCACGACTTGTGTGTCGATCGGGTTGGACTGACGCCAGATGCGCCGCTCCCGATGCCTGCTGTCCGGCAACTCGCATCCCTCGCTTCCGCGGCGAGCAGAAGGCTCGGAGGTACAACGACACGCTCGTCAACATGGAGCCCACGAACCAGCAGGCGCTTGCGCTGCGTGCGCTTATTGCTGACCGCGTCCAGCAAGGTCTGGACTGCTCTCGGGTGCTGTTTGCGCCATCGCACGGTGCTGACACATGGCACGTGCGTGTTGGACTTGCGCCGACGGCCCGGCTGCGATGCAGAGGGCCTCATTGGCATGGCCATTGTCGGCGGCGTTGTTGCCGTCGCAGGCGTCGTTGGCGCCATGTTCCTACGCCGCAGCAAGGACTGAGCCGACTCGCTCATGTCCCGCCAGGACGACTTTCCCTTGCAGCAACCACACTCACATGCACACGCACACACACACAGACGCACGCGCTCAATCATTCGACCCATCGGCAAAACCTTCCCACCCTCAAAAGCAATCAATATCACAGCCGCTGCACTTTGCCTGTTCTGGCACCGCTGCGCCTCCACTCGTCATCATGTGCCTGTCCTGCTCCGTCTTGATCTCATCCGTTGTGACTGCCGCTGGAGGCCGATGCTTGCTGCGCAATCAAATGTGTCGTTGTTTTGTAGATGCCTATGGCCCAACAGGCTGCAGAAATCAATCCTGCACAGGCCGTTCATTTTCAACTGTGCCCCGCGCGGGCGTTGGGAGCGCGTGCGCTGTCCTCGTCGCTGTCCTCGTCTTCGCTCTCCTCGTCCTCGCTGTCGTCGTCATCTTCGTCCGCATCTTGGTCATCGCTGTCAGTCTGCTCGTCTTCGTCGCTGTCGTCCTCGTCCTCGTCCTCGTCGCTCGAGATCGCGGCTGCCTCCGCGGGAGCACGAACAGGCGGAGCGCGCGGAGGCAGCATACGATCGCCTGGTTTGGCGACTGCGGCATTTCTGCCAGCGCCCGCTGCCGTTGGAGCGGCTCCAGTGCTGCCGCTGCCGACGCCGGCCATTGCAAGCGATCTGGGGATCTCGTTGAGCTTGGCCAGCACATGCGCATCGTCCGCCGGCGATGACAGAAAGTCGTCTAGTGCCACCACTCGCTTCTTGACCTTCCTGCCGCCGCCGCCGCCACTGCTGCTGCCGCCGGCAGACCCGGGAGACCCAGAGATGCGCACCTGCTTGACATCGCTGGCAACAACGCGGTCGCGGTTCCAGTTCTCGCTTGTTTCCTGGACCGCCCGCAGGGATGCGTCCGAAGGCGCCGTCGCCCACGGCAGCACCTCCTCGTATCCGTCGACTGGTGCACCGAGCGCGTGCGAGAGCGTGCCAATCGTGAACTTGGACAGGCCTGCGCAAGTCACCCACGAGCAACCCGTCAGCACTCGACCCGTGCGCTACAGCAACAACGCGCCAACGCACCTTCGTATGGGTCTGGCGGCTTCGAGACGCCTTGCGACCCAGCCAGGAGCCGTGCGAGCCGCTGCAGCACAGCGTCTCTTCCCGACGACCCCGGTGCTGGCGAGCCAGCCTTTGCAGCACCGTTCACGGCTGCATCGCCGTTGCCATAAACCGGTCCAAACACCAGGGCTTCCAGAAGCCGCGCGCGGTCGCGCACATCGACAGAAAGATCAAACTTGGCGAGCGACAAGGCATACTCGAAGCACAGACGCAGCGTCCGGCGCTCAGCAGCCGGCACCGACTCGCCACGCTGTTCAGTCGTCACGGCAATCGCCGCCGCGAGATTGAGGATCTGCAACTTGACAATCGGGTCCTGCGATGCAAACGTCTGGAGCGCGATGCGCAGCGCGTCTGGCGCCGTCTTGGCCAGCGTCGCCACGTTGTGACTGACGAGCCACAGCACCGACGCCTTGGCCATGGGCACCGAGATGGCCGTGTAGTTGTCAAAGAGCCGGCGGATGAGCGCATTGTGCGATGTGTGCCGCGCCGAGGACGATGCGGGAGACGTGTCGTCGGACGAGCGCACTTGCAGCAGCCGCCGCAACACAATGATGGCCTCGCCCACAATGGTCGCGTTGGTCTCGGAAATGAGCCCCGCGAGCGCCTGCAGGCTCTGCTCCATGAGGCTGGGCATGCGGCTTGCAAGGCGGCCCCAGACTTGGATCGTGTGCACGCACAGCCCCTGATCCGGACTGCAGATGTACGCCCTGAACTCCGAGAGGATAAACGCAACGTTGTTCTCGCTTGCGATGTGCTCCATGATCTCGAGCTTGAGGTTGCGCACGTGTGGCGTGTCGCCGTCAAAGACCACAAACTGGCGCGCATACTGTTCAAACGCGTCGGGGACGCGCTTGGACAGCGACAGAATGACCAGGAGCACGGCGTACTGGTTTTCCTTGGAGTACCGAACCAGCCGCATGACGGACGGGGCGCACGCACGCAGCTCACGCAGCGGGCCAATGTATGCGAGCATCGATGCGACCTTGAGCACCACAGACGGATTGCGGCTCATCAGCAGCGGGCGGCACGCGCGCAGAAACAGGGCGTGGTCTGGATCGACGGAGCGCTTTAACGAAGCGCCGCTGCCCGTCGCCGGCGTGTCAAAGAAGCCGGAGACCTTGATGGGCGACGTCGAGGCCTCAAAGTCACGCCCGGGCTGCACAAAGTGCGCGCGTATGTAGCGCAGCATGAGCGACAGGATCTCGATCTGGCCCCACTCGTCGCAGTCGACGAGCAGGCGGCACAGCTTGTGGAAGTGCTTGTGCACCAGGTCGAACCGCTCGGGGCACACGCGGTTGAATGTCGACACGGCAGTGCCAAGCACGACGGTCGACTTGTCGTTGAGTAGCTGCTGGATCAGCTCAACCAAAAAGTCCTTTTGCGATGCATCGAGGCCAAAGCATTTCGGGATTGCGTTGGCCGCGGCCTTGCGCACATACGGAGACAGATCCGAAACGCCCTTGCGCAGCGCCAACGTGACTGCGCACAACCACGAACGTCAGCACGCCCTGAGGATCGCGCTTCGGCCGCAACCAACAACGGCGAACAACGCACTGATGGGCACAATGACGGGCACTGCGTGAGGGAATCACAACGGGTCAGTCTCGGATTGGCACAGACCATCACGCAGGAGCGAGACCCACCGCGGATGCTGGACATGACTCGCAGCGCCATGGCGCGGATGAGCGGGTTCTTGTCAGTCATATCTGCAGTCGAGTGCCAGAAGGTCAGCATTCCCGCTCCGTCTCGGCGCTCTCAGCCACAGCTTGAGGCGCAGGCGGCGCGAGCAGGACGCACCCTTTTGGAACGTGTTGATGGACAGGAGCGCCAGGTCGGGCTCCTCCTCTGCGTAGCGCAGCAGGTAGATGTACACCAGCTTGCGCACGTCAAACGACTGCGAGCTGACGTTCTTGATGACGTGCGGGAAGAACTCGGCCACGTTGCGGCCCTTGGAGATGAGCTGCGCCAGACGCCGCGGCGGATCGGACGAGCATGAGCAGCTGCGTGCGGCGAACGCGGTGCGCGCCGAGGCTCCGCGTGGCACGGCTCACCGCGACCAGGCGCTTGAGGGCATCGAGCTTCTCCTTGTCGAACTTGGGCGAGGGGAATCGAGAGCAAGGGTGCGCCACGGAAGCCGAGCGCCGGACGCAGCGTCGGTGTCAGCGAGCGGGCGCCGCAGGATGCGCGCGGCGCGAGTGCGCGACAGCGCACCTTGGAGTTGAGGCCCGGCTCAATGTCCGACAGGCGCTCCTCTGCCGTGTCGAACAGGTGCGAGGGCACGCCGACCTCCTTGGTCTTTTCCACAATCTGCGTCGTGAGCATCTGTGAGAGGCGGCCGGCCTCGTTGGCCAGCGACGCCGCGGTGCGCACGACGCTGTCCATTCCGGCGCGTGCGGCTGCGAGACTATTCCGTTGGGAGGGCTGTGTGGGCGCTGCCGCGTGCGGGGCGGGGGTGTCGGCGGCCTGCGGACGACGGGCGCGGGGCGGCGTGCAAGCGGGGGTGTCGCCCGGTGGTTCGCGAGTCGGGAAACTTGACTTGTGGAAATGCGACTGGCGTTGGCGGCCGTTGCGACGACGGTGCTGCCGCTGGCGCTGTGGGCGCTGCTCGCATTCCGCATCGACCCCAAGGCGTGCGACGGCAACTACATTGCGCCGCACTACGTGCCGCAGGACGTGCGGTCGGCGCCGCGCTCGCTCGCGGCGCGGTACCGCCTGGTGCTGCACCGCGAGCAGCAGGACGTCCCGCTCAGCAACGACGTGGTGAGGCCCGCCGGGCCGGATGCCTCGCCGCAGCCGCGTCGCCCGCCCTGGCCGGCCGCAGATGCATCCAGCGGAGGCCCCGGCCTTGCTTGGGCGGTCGCACATGTGCTGACGGCTCTGCGTGGCGGCCGCAGGTCACGGGCATTCCCGTGTTGTTCCTTCCGGGCAACGCCGGGTCGTTCAAGCAGGTGCGGTCCTTTGGCAGCGTCGCCCAGCGGGTCTGGCGCTGGAAGCGCAGCGAGGGCGCCGTGCAGCTGCCGCTCGACATCTATGCCGGTGGGTCCGGCCGGGGCCAGGGCCGAGCAGCGGCCGGGCCGATCCAGGCGTCTCTGACGCCTCGGTGATTGCCAGTCGACACCAACTACGAGCTCAGCGCGTTCTCGGACTCCGTGCTTCTGCGGCAGGCGCTGTTCGCAGCCGACGCCGTCAAGACGATCCTGGCGCGGTACGAGCACCTCCCGGATCCGCCGCGCTCGGTCATCATTGTCGGCCACTCGATGGGCGGCTTTGTCGCCCGCCTGATCACGCTGCTGCCGGTGCTCGTGCGACAGCAGTCGTATGGCCCCATTCCGGACCCGGACGAGATGCCGCAGCTGCCTGCAGGCAGCATCGAGGCCATCATCACGCTGTCGTCGCCGCACCGCCATCCGCCCGCGCCCATCACGCGCCGGATCGTCGACCTGTACGAGCGTGCCAACAAGCTGTGGCGCATCGGCCATGATACCGTCGCGGACATCACGCTCGTGTCGGTTGCAAACGGCCGCAAGGACGTGGTGCTAAACTCGGCGCTGACGCACCTCGACGGCGTCATTGACCCCTCGCGCGGGCTCACTGTCTACGCGACGGCCGTGCCGCGCGTGTGGGCGACGTCGGACCACGAGGGCGCCGTGTGGTGCAACCAGATGCTCGAGATTGTTGCCGAGTCCATCTACGACATGCACCGCCGCAACGCAACGCGCGCGCTGCTGACGCCAGACGACCGCATGCGCGTGCTCGAGCAGCACTTTCGTGGCGTGCGTCCAAAGCCGCACGTTGCGCCTCCGAGCAGCGCTGCTGCGGACCCCGTCGTGCTCGTGCACGCAGGGCAGCTCAGCTTGCCGTCGCTCGCGGACCCAGGCTCCAACCACCGCTCGTACGAGCTGGTACTCGACGCGCACGCGCCGCGGCCCGTGATGCGGCTGCTGACCAGCCTGCCGGCCCGCGGCCGTGCATTCAACGTGACGGTGACTGCGAGCGCGCCAGGCTCAGTGGACGTTGGTCCCGGCCTGGACGACGCCGATGTTGCGCGGCTGATGCTGGCTTCTGCCGGCCGCGGCGACGGCGGGGCGGTCGACATCACTGCTTCTGCGGCGCGGCTCGTGCCTGCAGCGACGACCAAGCCGTTCGAGATCATGTTCCACCCGCTGCATGCGTCGCGCGACGACGGGCGGCCGGCGTGGACGCTCATTGAGTTTGACACGCGTGAGATCCCGCTGATTGAGAAGGAAGCGAGGGTGCGGATCCACGTGCACGCACCGCAGCCGAGGTCTGGCGCGCAAGATGCCTTTCTCGAAGCGTCGTTTGACGACTTTCGCCAGCGCGCTGTGGTTGGCGTGTCGTCGCTCGGACTCATCTTTGGCGCCAGGCGGGAGCTTTCCACTGGGTCGCTGGCGTCGCACTTTGTAATCCCGCGGATCCGAGACGGGCGGCTGCGGTACCACATGCGCGTGGAGCCCCACTGCGGTGAGCTGGGCAGCGAAGCACATCTGGAGGCGAGTGGTTGTGAGTGCTGACATGCACGGCACAGACGGCTCGCCCGTGTTCACGCCCTTTGTCGAGTACTCTGTCCCGCCGTCGTACGACACCAAGTTTGTCTCAAACATCACGGACATGATCGTTTCGTGGTATAGCGACCCGCGGCGTCCAACAGAGCCAGAGGGCTTGCATTTGAGTGTTTACTCGAGCAACGCGTGCCCGCGCGCGACGCTGCACGTGCGCGTCCACTGGCTCGGGAGCCTTGCGGGCGTCGCGAGCGACTATGCTTCGTTTTTCCCTGCCATGCTGGTCGGAACGGCCCTCATGTTCTACTGCAACTACTTTGGCGGGCCCGTGGTTGCGGCGACGGCGTCGCCGCGCACGTGGTCGTTTGAGGAACTGGTCGAGAAGCACTTTTGGTCGCACTTGCAGACGGTCTTTTTTATCGACTTTGGATCCATCTACGTGCCGGCGTTTCTCGCGCTCGACCGCGCCACGTTCCTCGGCCCGCGCGACGTGATCAACATCTTTGGGCTCACGTTTTGGTTTGTGCTGGCGACGGGCACGCTGCTGGTTCTCTCGGCCGTGCTGCACGTGCTGGTCCAGCTTGTTGCGGCGACGCTGGCGTGGGCGTTCCGCCCTGTGTACTCGTCGCGCATGCATGCGTGGTTCGGGCTCGTGCTCATGTGCGCCGTCGGTCTTGTGCCGCTGTATGTGGTACATATTGTCGCGTGGGCGTACCTGTTTGGTCTGACGGTGGTCAACTGCCATGCGAGCGGCTCACGGGTGCGTCTTGTTTGATGGTGCTGGTGATGCACTGCGAAGAGAGACCGCTGATGCTGACGCTCGCGCTGCTCGTTGGACAGGCGCGCAAGGCGGCCGACCATATTGCTCTGGTGGCGTACACGACGCTGCTGCCGTTTTCGATCCTCGAGCGCGTGGCCAACGGCGTCTCGTTCGAGGCCAACTCGCCGTTCAGCGCCGTTGGGCTGCTCACGATTGTGCAGAACGCGCTGCACTTGTGGTTTGTGCTGGGCCAGCGCACGCGGCCGGGCACGGGGCCGCGCGAGGAGATGGCGTGGCTGGGGCAGATGCCCGACACGGCCGTCACGACCGTGCTTGTGCTCGTGTACGGGTGGCAGTACACGTACGTTGCGCCGGCGTGCTTCTCACTGGTGATGGCGTGGGAGTGTGCGCTGCGGCTCGGGCTGCTACGGGGCAGGCGTGTAGCGTGACGACGCACGCGGGGGCAGGGATCTCGCTGGAAGTAGGAGTGAGATGTCATGCGGGACGGCACGTTGAATGTGTTTATGGTGCACGCCTTGTCCGGAAGGACGCTGCAGAGAGGCGAATAAAGAGACGATTCATGGATGCGCCGTATCAGAGGCGGGGTCGGCAGGAGGAAAGCGAGGATCGGGTCAAGAGTAAGGACACACTCAGTCAAAGAAGTCGAGGCTTGCGGCTGCAATGAGCGCCGCGGTGTCGGACGACACTGTGTGTGCTGGTTCGTCGACGGGCTTTGCGGGCAGCTCGCTGGCGTGGGAAGAGACGACCGCCTCGGAAACCTCGCTTGGGGGGACCGGAGGAGTCGGTGAGGACGACACAGCTGGGACGGCGGACGTAAATGACACGGCTACGTCGACAACAGGCACATTGGCCAGCGCCGAAATGTCCTCGTCGTCAAAGTCGTCGAGGTCGTACTCAAACGCAGATGCGTGCGTCAGCAGCACGTTGCCTGTTACAAGCGTCGCCTGCGGTTGCGGCTCTGGCGGCTGACGCGGCGGAGTTGGCTTGTCCTCGAATTCAGCCGTGCTGCGGGTTGCTTGAAAGCCGCCGTGCATGCTCTGGCCGTCGCCGGGGGCAATGTCTGATACTCCAGCATCGAGATCGGATGCGTATGCCCGCGAGTCGGTCGGAATAGAGTGCGTTGACGGCGCGTATGATGCATTGGGTGTATCGGCTATCGCGGAGCCTGTGTAATCAAACTGCCCCTGCGTGGTGCGAGGCGAGTGGTGGTCGCCATCTCGGCCGGCATTCTTGGGTGGATCCTGGTCGTCAAAGAAGAAGCTGTCGTTGTGGTCGCCGTGGTCACCGTTTTGACTGCGTTCAGCAGCTTGCATCTGAGCTTCCGAGCTATTGGACTCGTCCTGCTCGCTGAATACCAACTGCGGCACGCCCTGATGCTTGCCGAGCGCCGACGCCGACGCTTGCTCGACTGAAATGTTGCCTTCAAGTCCCTCGTCGTGCTCCAAGATGCGACTAAAAGCCGACTGCTGCAGACCGGACGAAGCGCTGGTCGCCGTGGCGGCACCAGCGACGCAAGGCTCGCTCGTGCCGTCATCATCGACAAGACCGAGCGATCCGCAGCCATTGCTGCCTCGGTCCATCGCGCTCTCTGGATCGCTGGTGATCAATAAGCGAGGAGTCTTTCCGGCTGCCGTTGACGAAGGCGCCGTCTTGCTGGCCGTCGCATGGGCTTTGGAAGTGCCAGATGCCACTTGGCGGCTGCCGCGGCTCGACGCGGACTGCGGCCGCTTGGATCCACCACCGCCGCCGGTGCCGGTGCCTGGAGCCGAGTCAGTCGTTGACCGCGCTTGAGCGACGCCGACGGCCCGCCGCGACTCCTTGCTGATGGCTTCGCTGTATGCCTCGGGGAAGCGGGTCATGTTGAGCAGGTACCGCAGATGCTGCTCGCGGTCGCGGTCGCAGTCCTTGACTTGATAGTGGCCCTGCTTGTTCTCGACGCGATGCATGAGAGCCTGCGTTATCACGGCGATCGGGGTACCACGTCAGCTATTCGAGCCGATGCATCGATATAAGATGCTGAAGCAGAGCGGGTCGGGCCGGGTGAATGAGCGCACCAAGTTCTCCTTGTGGATCTGCGCGAGCATCTCGCCTCGCTTTCGCTTGCTCATTTTAGACTTGTTGAGGCGGTTTGCCATGGTGCGGGCGTTGAGCGTCGAGACGCACGAATATGACGACGGCGCGCTAAACAGTCTTCGCATGCGCTCGAGGAGCAGCTGGTTCTCGTACTCGATTCGTTTGCATGTTTCTGTGTTGGCATTGCGACAGCGAGTGCGGGACGAGATCCACGCAGGTCAGCTTAATCGACACACGTCGGCGAGTTTAAAAACGACTGCTTTGGGAAGGAGTCGAGTAGGCAGCGAGGGACAGGCGCTCACCTTGCTTGTTGAGAAGCTTCTTGGACGGGATGGCGAGGTGGTTGAGCTTGCGCGGCTGCACATTGTCGATGCGCGCGCGCATGGTCTTGAGCTTCTCGAGGTGCCGCTTGCGCGCGGCGTCGTCCCACTTTTTGGCTAGCAGCTTCGAGGCGCAGGGGTAGACGGACGTGTAGCGCTTGTGCGCCGTCGCGGCCGTTGGCGGAGGCAGATTGTTTCCGAGGAGGCCGATGGCGGCGGGCGGCGAGCGCGGCGGGTCTTGCTGCGCATGAGTGGAAATGCCTGGTCCTGGTGCTGAGGGCCCCGATCGCGCTGATTCAGGGCGAGGCATGCGTGCGGATGCGAGTCGAGGCGGCCGGGACGGCGGGTGAGGCGGTTGGTGATGACGGCCGTGGACGCGCTCGGCAGCGAGCGCGACGGGCGCCGACGCGTTGGATGCCGGCGGGCGGATCGGCGCGGACATGGGCCGATGCAGGCGCGGCGGGGCGGGCGGCGGGCATGCGATGGTCGATAGAGACGCCAAGACGGGCTGCGGCGGCTGCGCGGCGGACATGGGCGGCGAGCTTGGCGCCGTGGCGCTGCGGTTTGCGCCGGACGGCGATGGCCGGGACACGCCGGCGCTCTTTGGCCGCGGCGCAGAAGATGCAGATGGGGCCGCGGAGCGAGACGGTTTGAGCATCGGCACGGCATAGGTCGGAAGAGGCGGCGGTTGCGGCTGCCTCGGCTGAGCGGGCGCCGCATGCGCCGATCGGACGGATCCTGCAGGCCGGGCCGATGCCGGTCGCAATGGGCGGACGGGCGGCGCGGGGACGACTGGCGCAGCGGCAGTTCTTCGCGATTGCGACATTCGACAGGGCATCTCGGAGAGAGACAAGCAAGCACAAGGAAATCGCAGAATGGGCTTCATATGAATAAACATGGCGTGCAAAATATGTGTGATGAGCGCAGAGTCGAGCACGCTGAGCAGGTTGGGACGACGCGGTGCAATGCAATACTATATGATGTGATGCAAAATATGGAGTCTTGGGAGTGGTGAGGTTGTGCTATGATGCAATCGAAGGGCCCCTTTGCGATCCGATGCGGCGCGATGCGGCGGATTGCGAGATACGAGGCGATGGCGCGATGGCGTCAAAGCGCCGCGGCCATGCGGATCAACGTTTCGCTATCGGTTGCGGCGGAGCAATCTCGGCGTGGGGCGGTGCGATGGCGTATCGCACGGCGACGACACGCAGGCCGCCGTCCGCGGGGGGTGCCGGGACAGCCGCCGTGGCCGGCCGCCGCGCAATGAATGTGTACGCGGGCGGCAGGGCGGCGGGCACGCTGTAGGCGGGGATGTACGGCGGCGGTGGGTCGGCGGCGAGCACGGCGTCGGCGCCCGCGACGGGTGCACGCACAACGACCATGGTCTGCGGGCGGAGGGCCGCCTCGGTGTCGGTGATCCAGGCACGCTCGTCGCACTCGGCGGGTACCATCCACGCTCGCACGCGGGGCCGCAGCCAGAGCGCCAGGGCGAGCATCAGGCTTGCAAAGGCCAGCGACGAGACGAGGAACACGGGCAGGAACAGGTCGCCCATGGCTGCGGGAGGGCGGCCGGGGGTGAGCGACGAATGCGGGCGGGAGCCGCCGCCTTTTTAAGGCCGCGTTGCCGCGATATCTGTCTGATTGCCGTGCGATGCCGGGGCAGGGAGGCGTTGCATTCATTCGCGCTGGCTGACATAGCAGCCGCGCTATCATCGGGCAGCCCGCGGCGATGGCGAGCGGGACCGTGGGTGGCGTGAGCGATTGCGCGAGCGGCTGGGTGATCTGGAAGGCGAGCGACTGTCAGACCGCGAGCTCGCGGAGCGCGAGCTGGCGGAACGAGAGCTTGGCGAGCGCGAGCGACTATCCGAGCGCGAGCTGGGCGATGCCGAGCGCGACGGTGAGCGCTGCCTGCGCCGCTTGGAGCGCTCGGCGCTGCGGTCTCGACCGCGCGGCGGCGAGCGGGATCTAGACGGCGAGCGGGATCTGGACGGCGAGCGCGATGGCAGGCGGGCACGGGTGCGCGGCGGCGGCGATCTGGCTCTTGCGGGCGGGGATCTGTTGCTCCTGGGCGGCGACCGAGAGCGACGAGGGCTCGACCGAGCACGCTGGGGCGGCGGCGCTCGTTGGGCCGGCTGCGGCGGTGGGGCAGTGGAGAGGCCGAGCATGCGGGCACGCTCGGGGTTCATGACGCCCGACGTGGCGACAGGTGCCTGCTGCTGCGGCGGCGGTTGCTGCGACTTGCGCTCCTGCTTGGGGCTCGGGCGACGCTCCTGTTTGGGACTCGGGCGACGCTCCTGTTTGGGACTCGGGCGACGCTCGCGCTTGGAATCCGGCCTGGAGGACCTTGGAGGCGAGTCATGGCGGCGGCTCTTTCGGTCGCGGGCGGGCGATCTCGATGGCGACACTGAGCGTGAGCTCGAGCGCGACGGCGAGCGGGACGGCGCGCGCGAGGGCGAGCGGCGACTGCGGCGGCCACGGCGGCCGTCGGAAGAGCGGCGCCTGCGGCGGTCTCTGCCGCTGTCGCTGTCACTGCCGCTGTCGCTGTCGCTCGACGACGAGCTTTCGCTGCCCGAGCTGCTCGAGCTGCTGTCGCGCCTGCGGCTGCGCTTCTTGGCGCCGCGCTTGTCGCGGGCGGCGGCGGAGCGGGCCTTCTCAATGAGCTCCCTCTCGCGCTGGCGGCGCTCGCGGTCCGCGATGCGCTCGAGGCGCTTGCGCTCGAGGCGCTCCTTGTCGAACGACCCACCCTCGACAAAGTCCGAGTCGATTTTCAGCGCCGAGGCGAAGCGCCTGTTGTCGTGCGCCTTGGCCTCTGCGAGCTGGTGGACCTGGTGCGAGTGCAGGTCGCGCGCGGCGGCGGCGGCGGCAGCTGCGGACGAGGCGGCGAGCTGGTCGGCGCGCTCGAGCTCGGCGTTTAGGCTGGTGCGCAGCGCCTGGACGCGCTCGGCAACATCCTGCTCGTCGACACCCTGGGCGAGCAGCGAGTCCTCGAGCTCGAGGCAGCGCACCTCGACCTGGCGCTTGCGCTCGTGGGCGAGGATGGCCTTGTTGGGCTGGCGGTGCTGCAGCGCGGGGGCGGCGGCCGCGGACGCAGCGTGCGGGTTGGGCCCGGCCTGGCGCGGGCGCAGCGCCGACATGTTGCGCTGGACATAGCCGTTGGTGCCGGAGCCGCGCGCCGTGGCGAGGCCCCGCGGCGGGCGCGCCCCCGGGGGGGGGGGCGGGGGCCCCGGGCGGGGGGGGGGGGGGGGGGCGCGGGGGGGGGGGGGGGGGGCGGTGGGGGTGGGGGCGGGCCGGCGGCGCCGCCCCCCCCCGAGT
>JADGIZ010000381.1:0-14777 GCA_027604665.1 Polyrhizophydium stewartii | reverse complement strand
CAGCCCGGGGCCGCCCCTCCCGCCCCGCCCCCCCCGCCCGCCCGCTCGGCGGACGACGGCCGCCACCCCCCAGGCCATGGCGGCTGCAGCACCTCCCGCCCCGGCGCCGGCGGGCGACGCCGCCCAGCCGCCCGCCGCGCCGGCGCACGGGCCGCACCTGCACCAGCTGCCGCGGCAGCCGGCCGCAAGCCCGCCCGGCGGCCCGCCAGCCGCGGCGGCCCCGCCCGCGGGGGCCCCCGCCCCCGCCCCCGCCCCAGCGCCGGCCGCGCGACAGCCCGCGCTGATCGAGCTCAGCGTCGGCTCCAAGCTCGTGCTCGACAACGTCTACCTCAACAGCCTGCATGCCCTGCGCCGCATCGAGCTGCGCAACATCTCGGGCTTCGCCCTCAACGTCAAGCTGCGCTCCAGCCTCGGCTCACAGATCGCCTTCCAGCTCACCAACGAGAACCTGCCCGACCGCGACCGCCGCGCGTCGGCCCGAACCGTCGCTGCGCCCTCGGCCGCAGCGGCAGCAGTTGCCGCCGCCGCCGCCGCCGCCGCCACGCAGGCGCAGCCGGGGATGCCGGTGCTCTCGCGTAATGCGTCCGGGTCGGCGACGGCCACCACAGCCCTGCCGGCCGACGGCGTCCACGCCCTCGAGCCGCCCGCCGCCATCCACACCGCCTCGGCCGGAGGCGCATCGTCGGCGCTGCCCTTGTCCCGCGCCGCCCAGCTGGCCGCTCGCGACCAGGCGTCGCTGACCTCGCTGGGCTCATCGGGAGAGCTGTTTCCACTCTCCGCAGACTCGGTGGACTCGCCCATGCTCACGCCAAAGATGTCCTCGCCTTCGTCGTCGTCCGAGTTTGTTGGAACCCCGCTAGAGTCCGCCCCGACTTCGCCTTCGCTCACCACAAACACGGTCGAGGCGGCGGCAATGGGTCTGTCGAGCTTTGGCCCCGCAACGGGCCTCGCACACGGCCACCAGTTCAACCAGCTCTTCAATTACGTCAACCACATCGACGAGGTTCGTCTCGAGCCCGGCCAGTCCCAGAAGATCATCGTTGCGTTTCTGCCGGAATTCAAGGACGTGCGAGAGAGCGTCCTGACCTCGCAGGCCCCGACGCGGAGCCGCCTGCACTCTATCACGGCGGGCCGTGACGGCGAATCGAGCGGCCTTGATTCGCCTTTCATCGTCCAGGGCGAGGACGAGGAGACGTTTGACTTTGTCGAGATCAACGGGCTGCTGTTCTTCCATGCTTACAAGATCGACAAATCATCGGATGCGCCGCACCGCCGCCAGAGCAGCCTGGTCGCACAGCAGGAAGGCGTCGCACTGGAATACAGCGCCGAGACTGATGCAGACTCTGGACACCGCGCCTCGTCGTCCGAGAGGCTCTCGCAGAGCATCTCTTCGTCCGGCAAGCGGTTCCTGTCCGAGATGCTCTCGCCCGAGCCTGGCGCGGAGGCCTCGCTGCCAGTGCAAACATCGGTGCCGCAACCGCCCGCTGCCGCACCAATTGCGCAAAGTACTGCGCCCTCTGACTCGCAGGTGAGATGGGCTCCCTGACGTGCACGAATTCGCCTCGTTCGCCAGTGCTAATCCGTCTGTTTGCGTGTATCGTCAGCTCACGGTCAAGCTGCGCTCGCGTGTTTGCCGCTCGGTGCTTTGGACAGACATCGGGAGCACCGGCATAACATTTGACGACTGTATCGTCGGGGGAAGCTACTTCAAGGACTTCACAATCTGGAATCGCTCCGAGATTGATCTGTTCTGGTGTCTCAACACCATCGATTTGTCGACCAACGAGGACGAGAGCTGGCTCAAGTTCACCGATTACGACACCGGCGAGCCTATCGATGCATCTCCCGTGCCATCGTACTCGCACCGCCGCATCCGCGTCACCTTCAAGCCACGCGAGGTCGGCGAGTTCAACTATGACCTCCAGATAGAGAACCAAAACGACTCCAGCAACACTATTGAAACGCGCATCCACGCCATCGTCCGGAGCGTGCTGCGCGAAGAGTCGCTCATCATCAGCAGCGGGAATCTCGTCGACTTTGGCGACTGCTGCGCAGGCATATGGCGCAAGAAGCGCATCTCGCTCAAAAACATGTCCGACGCCCCGCTCGACATTTCGTTTTCGAGCGACAACCCGAATGTCGTATTTCAGCTCAAGTCCGACGACGCGGGCTTTGATGTCGCTCACCACCACCACCACCGCCATCAACAACACCATCAGCACCATCACCATCATCACTATCACCGCCAACACCAAGGCCATCACCACACCGCACCCCAGGCTGGGTCGCACAGCCGACAAGACACAAGCCAGCAACGCCTGCCGTTTGGCGGACCAGTCCAGCGCGCGTCTTTCGTACAAGAGCCCCTTCAGCTCCTGCCGTTTGCGCAGCAGATGGCCGACGACTCTCCGGCCGCTGGCTCAGATCGGCATCTCGTTGAGCGCGCGCACGACAGCAGCGCCGTGCCGGCGTCCGTCAACAACAGCGAGTTCTCACCCACAGCAAGCTCAGTCAGCTCCCGCACGTCGTCGCCGGCGCCTGCACCGCGGCGACGCAACGACAGCGGTGCATTCTCTGTGTCTGGTCTCTCCACTAGCGCCGCTTCCGGAGTCACTGGGCAAGGCACAGCAGCAAGTGGCACTGGTGCGGCATCAGGCGCCGGTGGGCAAAGCATTGACGCACCGGATCTGGTGCGCACGGCTTCCAGCGCGAGCAGCTTTGCACGCAGTGACGACATGGACAGCATGCGCCTGCTCGATACGCCTCAGACCGAGGCCATGGGCGCGTCCAGCGAGGAGTACACGCGCATCGAGGAGCTGCAGCTGCGTGCCGGCACGGAGCGCACGATCGAGGTTTGCTACCGGCCCGAGCGCGACTCGGCGACGCCCGACTACCGCGCCGGCCGCCTGATGAAGCGCACATTCAGGATCACGCTGCTCTACAGTCACCCGGGCCAGCCGAGCCGCGAGAAAAAGACCATTCAGGCCGTCGCGCGCACATGCACGTCGTTTGTCGAGGTCACGCCCCAGCTGCTCAACTTTGGCGACACCGACGTCGGCACGCTCAAGTCGCTGCCGATCCAGATCACCAACTGCTCGGATCTGCCCGCGCGCGTCGAGCTGCGCTTCATTTCCAAGGTCCTCAACTCGTTCCGCGGCGAGATGACGATCCATGCCCGGCAGCACATCGAAGTCAAGGTCGATATGTACCCGCGCAAGGTCAATCCCGACTACCGCAAGCAGATTACCGTCGCGAACCTGCTGAACCGCGAGAACGACCAAATAGTCGAGGTTCGCTCGACCAACATCGACAAGCACCGCGTTACCTTCCACTCGCTGTTCTATCAAGTGCTCACGCCTGCGTCCACCAACTTTATCGACTTTGGCGCTGTGATCCTCAACTCGCCAGTTGTGCGCACGTTCACGATCGAGAATATCTCGCGAAAGCGCCTCGCTATCGAGATCACGTCGTCGATGCCCGGAGAGATCGGAATCTTTGTCAAGTCTGCAGACCGGCCCGTTGCCGCCGAGGCCGCTACCGGAGGCGCGTCAAGCGCGTTTGTGCGCAAGAGCAACTTGATCAAGCTGCTTGGCGAGCTGCCCGACTCAGCCAGGCCCGCCGTGCCGGGCGGCACAGGGCCTGCCACTGACGACACACCGGCCGCTTCCAACACCGCCAATCCCTCCCTCGGCGGCGTTTCCAGGCACGGCCGTTTATCTGATGCGCCGGGTATCATGGCGCTGGATCTCGCTTCCTTGAACGAGCCCGCTGGACGCAGGTCGCCCAGCAGAAAGCAGTCGCACATTGCGTCGTCGTCGCAGCTCAGGCAGATTCGCGGACCGCCCGACTTCTCTCGCAAAACGCAGACTGGCGAAGATGACAGCCCGTTTCTTTCCGCAACGGGCAGCTCCGCGATGACATTTGGCGGCACGTCCGGCCCTGCGCTGACAGCACCAACTCCACCGGCTGTGGTCGCTCAGGTCAGACCAACCGCTGCACCGAAACGTGGGCTGGGCCCCAACGCACCTTCTGCAGACGACCAGCAGCAGCCGACACTCGCGGGCTCGTCTGGCGCGCTTGCTTCTGCAGATGCGACGGGCGTCGTGTCCGCCTCAGCCGCTGCACATGCGCTTGCGCGAACTGCGCCAGGTGCAATTGATGCAGCCGGAGCCGCCTCGTTCCTGGCAGGTGTTCTTGACTCGCTCGGCGCGACTGTTGGATCGAGCTTGGGTATCTTGGCACCTGCAACCGAGGGGCTGCACTCGTCGTCCGAGGACATGCTGCAGCTTTATGTCGCAGATATTCTTGAGAAGGCGCCCTTGCCACTGGATGCGATGCTGCTTCTACTGGAGAGAAGCACTGGTACACTCCCGCCCCCGTTCCCGCGTGCGTCGCTCGAGGAGAAGTACGCCAAATCGCAGTTGCTGCTTCGTCGCGAGCTCGAGGCCGCGATCCAGGAAGGTCGCCTCGCGCCGGCATCGGTGGTCGAAATAGAGCCAGAAGCGAGCGCAACCATTGTGCTTGTCATGACGGTGACCTCGAAAAACAAGCTACACGTGCAGGTGAGTGTGCGGTGCGTCATTTCCGCTGCCCCCGTTGCCTCTGACGCGCTTGCTGCACTCGCGATCCTGTCAGGGCAAACCCCGCAAGCACGATGCTCGCGTGTTCCTGCGCCTGCGCGACTTTGACCGGGACATCAAGCAGCCGCAGTTCGAGCAGCTCCTTCAAGGCGACCTCGACGCCATCCCTGTGCGTGAGCTCATGCTGCGGTCATCGTTCTACCGGTCGATCATGGAGCTGGGCCAAAAGAACATCAACTTTGGCGCCCTCGACAAGAGCGAGCGCCGCGCAAAGAGTATCGTCATCCGCAACAACTCCGAAGCACCGCTGCTCTACACGATCGTCAAGTCGGGCTCAATCTCGTCCGGCGACATTGTCCTCAGCGACTACCGTATCGGCGTCGTCCGCGGATACGGCAAGCGCGAGGTCGAGTTTATCTTTGAGCCGTCTCTGGCCGGTCAGTTCCACGAGCGACTGTTTGTCAAGAACATCCAGGACAGCGAGAACGACCAGATCATGACCATCAAGGCCAACGTCCGCCAGCCAGCGCACTTTTTCATCGAGAAGATGCTGTTGGAGTTTGGCGTGTGCCTCATCGACCAGCCCAGCCCCGTAACGCAGGAGATTGCCATATCCAACACAAGCCAGAAGCACAGACGCACGTTCGAGGTTGGCTTTGACCCCGACGAGCTGCGCTTCCAGAACTGTCTTTTCGACGTCGAGTTCGAGATTGTCGACGAGGACGAGGAAGAAGCGCCCGCGACCGACTCGGCGGGTCCGAGCGGCGTCAATGGATCGGGTGCGGCTCTGGCGCACGGCGCCGCTGCTTCCGGTGGGCCACCTCCGGACCGCGTGCGCAAGTTGCGCAAACGGCCGGCCAAGATTCTATCGCAGGAGATTGAGGAGCAGATTGAACAGGCCGAGCAGAAACTCAACATCGCCAAGCGCAAGGGACGAAAGGACAAGATCAAGCGTCTGACGGAGAAGCTCGAGAAGCTGAGGTCGGGCGAAGTGCCCGACGAATACGCCACCGACAAGGACGAGATTCTGCCGCGCGAGCCCCCCGTTATCGACAAGGCAGTGGCCGGCCCGCCTGCTCCCCCCGACTCGACCCTCGCAATCCAGGATGCGGTCGTCGAGTCGCCTAGCTCGCTGGCGGATCCTGGTGCCACCACCGCAGTCACATCGGTCACATCGTCAACGCCAATTTCGACACCTGGCCCTGCACCGTCATTGGTTGCCTCCAAGGCAACCTCTTCTGCAACTTCGGCCCCGGGACTCTCGACTTCTGCGTCAACTTCGGCCACAGTCCCGCCTGCTTCGCGTGTCAAGCGCACCAAAAACTCAATCATCTTCACCATCGAGCCCAGATGCATTCGCTCCGTCCGGGTCCTTCTGAGGCCACGCCGTATTCCACCAGAGCTGCAGTTGCTGCAGTCGCAGTCGCACCCGTGTCGACCTGCGCGTCAAGCCCAACTTGACTATCGCGGCTCTGATACGAGCGCCACCGGCTCCTCCGCGGCCAGGAGGCGTACCCAGTCTGGATCAAATCTTGTTGATGGCCGCATTGAGTCTGACGGTCTCGTCTCCTCCACGACATCCCACGCCACCACGCCGTTTGATTTCATGTCGTCGCCATCGAGCCATTCTCTCGCAGCTGGCTTTGCGGAGATGCCGGACGCCTTGGCGGCATCATCTGTTATCCGCAGCCGGACGCCATTCCAAAGCCATGCCCCGCCTGTCGGTGACCAAGACGATATCCACAGCGAGGTGTGCACCGTTCGCATCTATGTCCACGAGCAAAAGAACACGGACGTTGTCAAGCGCGTCATCTGCAAGGCCGTGGTGTGCTACGACGACATGACCTATTTGCAGCTGCTGTCCGAGGAGAACGAGCGCAATGCGGCCGCAGATCGCGAGCAATCTGGTCCTCCTGCCGTGCCAGAAGCTTTGCCGGCAGCGCCATCCAGTCTGCTTGCATCCAATGCGGCGCCAAGTCCGGCAACCCCAGGGACAACGTGGCCGCGGTCCGCCGCCGACGCTGACAGCCATGTTGAGACCCTGCACGCATTGAGCACGGCGGAAGCGCAAGGTCGGCGCGAGGACCGGCAGCCGTCCAGCCTTGGCAACGAGATCTTGCCAGATGTGGTCAGTGGCATGCAGCCGACTGGCATGCCGCGAGATACTGTTTGGCTGACTCGGCGCTGCGGTTTAGGATGCCGACCCGACAACTCCCAGGGCGTCCACCACGACGCCGTTTGCGGCCCCGGTCGAGCCGCCTGCTGTCTCGGTCGGCCCGCCAGCCATCGGCATCACAGCGTCGGCAGACTCAGAGGCTCTTCATGAGGCCGGACACCGCGCCTCCGCGACGCAGCTGTCGACGGCACAGGACTCAGCTGGTGGCAAGTCCGAGGCCTCGCCGCCGCCTCCGCCAGCGCTCGCAGTCGAGACGGCGTTTGTTGACCTGGGCAGGCTCGAGATTGGCGAGCGTCGCGACTGCTACGTCAATGTGACCAACCGGAACGCTGACCCAGTCGAGTTCTTCTTCGAGTGCAGCTGCGACAAAAACCAAGCCGTCATGCACTGCCCGCAGGGCAACTTGACTATCCGGCCATTGGAGACACGCCGCATCGACCTCTCACTGGTGCCGCCGTCGCGCGGCTTTCACGCCGTCTCGCTCAAGCTCGTCGAGTTGGACGCAGCCAGGGCAACCGACGTTACATTTGTCTTTTACGGCGTTCTTGGCTCGTATCTCCGCTTTCCGTCTCTCGTCGACGCCAGCGGTGTTTTGCCTCCGGAGCTGGACCTCGGCAACTGCTACGTCGATCCGTCGCGCAAGTACGCCCTTGTTAAGCCGCTCGTTGTCGAAAACACTGCCGAACACAGCATATCAGTCACGGCCAACTCGAACCTTGCTCAGCAGTGCTTCATCTTTGGCGACCCAGCTCTCGAGCGACTGGCGCACGAAATACCGCTTGCTCCTGGCGAGCAGCGCATCGTCTTTATTGCTCTGCAGCCGAGCCTTGGCGGCGGTGCGGCTTCTGCTGCCGCCTCCGGCACCATGCCTGCCACGCGCGGGAGCGAAAAGAGCGCAGCGAAAGCCAGCAGTAGTAGCAGCCCGTGCGGCGGTGCGACGAGTTCGACCTTGGCCGCGAGCGAGATGGCATCGCGCATTGCGAGCCAGATCGACTCGCGCACGCTCATTGGCGGAATCAAGTTCGCAGTGTCGATCCAGGACTCGATTGAGAGCACGTTCTTGTCGCAGGCGACAAAGAGCGCTCCCTCGGCCGATGGGACGATGCTGCTCGCCACGCAAACGCTGCGCTTCTCGGCGACCATTGGTCAGTCGCTGCTCATGGTCTCACAGGGCCTGTTTTCGTTTGGCGTCACGCGCTGCGTGAATCAGCCACTCCGCGCAAGCTTCTGGATCTACAACCTGTCGTCGCGGCTTCCGCTGGATTATGAGCTGCGGTCCTCAAGCTCGGAGCTCGTCTTGGCCTTCACGCGCGGTCGCATCGAAGCGGCTCCCATCGCGCCGCCGTCGACGCCGGCCATGCAGGAGCTTGCACTTCCAGCACCCGCTCTTGCTGGCCTGACAAGCGATGCGAGCCCAACGCGGCAAGTCGCACCTGCTGCTGGCTCTGCACCGCTCTCGCCGCCGCCGCTCGCTGCGCAGCAGACACCTCAGACACAGGCTGCCGCAGCAGCTGCTGGCGTGCCTTGCGAGCGCATCAGTTTCACGTTGTCGCCTTCGACATTTGGCCTCGCGAGCCACACCATCGACGTGATCAACCTCAACAACTCGCAGCAGCATGCACGCATTGACGTCCGCGTGTTTGTGGACCCACGTACCATCTCGGTCAGTAACGTGACCTGGAGGCGGCCGCCCTCGTTCGACTTTGCCGGAGACAGCAATGCGCAGCTCGTCGATCAGCCGTTGCTCAAGTGGGACTGCGTGCACGTCACCCCCGGCGGCGTCGCAATGGACGCGGCAGGCGCCATGGCCAACACGCTTGTGTTGCAAAGACGGCATCGCCTGGACACGCCGTCGCTGTACGAGCGCAGTATCGAGGTCGAGAATCTCTCGCACGAGCTCATGCAGATCCAGCCGCTCAGCACGCTGGATGTGTCGGTGCGCTGGATCGTATCGAACAGCAGCGGGTTTGTTGTCGAGGCAGGCGGGACTGGGTTTGAGTCCGACGGCGGCACTGGGAGCAACGTGTCTCCCCCGCTGCCCGCTGCCCGTAACGTTGGCGAGCTCTCTGTCTGCGGACCGACCCTGCTGCTTCACGCGGACGAAAAGGCAACGGCTGTGGTCTCGGTTCCAAAGCCACGGGCAGTTTACGACGACGACATCTGGGCCGCCATCATATCCGGCCAGCGCGCGGTGCAAGACGGCCTCCTTTGCCTCCAGAACCTCGATCGAGGCTCCACGATGCAAGCGATCGAGCTGTCGGTGGGCTATTGCATTTCGAGCGGCGAGATCCAGCCGGCCTTTGTCGATCTCGGCAAGGTCGGCCACTTCAACATGTGGAAGGACGCGCCATTCTCGTTTGTTGTTTCCAACCTGGCCGACTGCCCGCTGCTTTACGAGCTCGAGGTGCCCGACCCCATTGGTATTGTCTCGATCGATGGCGAGCGCGACCTTGCAGCAGCCAAGCTTGTCATCGAGCCTGGCGCGCGCCACCAGATCGAGGCCGTGTTCAAGCCCGCGAGCATCGACCCGCCTACGCCCGGAACGCGCAGCCTCTCGATCGGCGTCATCAACCTCTTCAATCCGCGCAACACGATGCAGCTCGGCGTGACTGCGCTCATGACCCAGTTTGAGCTGCGCTTTGACCGCTTGAGCTCGGGCCAACTTGTCTTGCCAGCGCTTGTGCATCCGACCCCCGCCAACGCGCTTCCATGCGACAACTGGTTCACGATCGTCAACATTACGGACGAGGACGTGCGCTTCGAGATTGCATGCCGGCTTGCCGCAGAGTTTGCCGACTTGATAGCTGTCGAGCTCTTGTCGCGCTTCACCAACTCGCCTCTTGTCGGCAGCCTGTCGCTTGCGCCGCGCGGCAGCGTCGAGATCAAGATCAGAGCCAGTGCGCTGCCCAAGTCGCGCCTTGTTTCTGGCGATCCGGCATCTGCAGCGCTGATCAACCCCGATGGCGCGACACTCGCCACACTGTGGGTCACGTCTCGCAACCATGCGGCGCAGACGCCGCAGCAGCCCGGTGTCGATGCGGAACCAAGCACGTCACTCGTGGTTCTACCCCCGGCTACACCAGGCGTCCCGGCAGTTGCCATCACAGGTGCGCTGGCTTCTGCAGCGATCGGCAGCGGCGGCAGCGGCGGCGTCATGCGCATGACCGAGACCATTCCAGTTCGTGCCACCATCATCGAGGGACAGACGTTCTCGCTCTCTCATCGACGCATCGAGTTCCGCACAGTCTTTCTTTCCGACAGCGACGAAGAAGATGCAGGCGTCGACAACGACGCCGTGACGCGGCAGGGTCTCGTCGAGAGCCCACAGAGCTCAGGCACGCTGCGAATGCAGTATGAGGACATTGTCGTCACAAACGCCAGCAACGACTTTCCGCTCGAGTTTCAGGTGCTTATTGAAAACCCAATCGAGCTCGCGTCCATGACCGACAAGATAAAGGTCCATGCGGTCGATGCAGATATGCGCGGCGTCGTCGAACCCGGCGGGAAGCTTGCCATGCGAGTGGAGCTTGTGGATCCCAAGATCGGCGGCGTGTCCGAAGACGTCAAACTTCACGTCATCGACCGCAGCTCGCTCGGCCAAACGCCGCAGACCATTTTCATCTCGATCGTCGAAGACACGCTTGCGGCGCTCAAGGTCCGCAAGCATCGCGGCAACAGCATGGCCGGCGATGGCGACAGCGGTGCCGAAAGCGACGCAGAAGCCGCCGAGCGAGATGTTGTGCGCTCACACCCGCCCGCAGGACTGTTCGAGCCGTTTTCCCCACCGGGGGTCGCCACAGATGATGGCTCTGGCGCAGTTGGCGGCACAGGCGGCAGCCGCCAGAACGGCGCTGGTGCCAGCGTGCACTGGGACGACGACCGTCTTGGAGCGGCTGACGCCGCGTCAGGGCTCGGCATCTCAACCGCCGCGTCTGGCGCATGCACCGGAGTTGCCGAGTCTGCAGCAGGACATTCGGCCGGAACCTTTAGCGACCGCAGCGGTGATCGCTTTCCTGGCGCCGGCGGACCAGCGACCAGCCACTTTGTGCATCTTCTCAGCGAGGACGACGAGCTTGCGACGTCCGACGGTCGCTCAACGGCGTCGTTTGGGCCGAGTGCCGGCGCCTCGTCGCGACATTTGAGCATCACGGACTCGGTTGCAAGCCCGTCTGGTCGCCGGATGACGGGCTACATGACGCTGCGCGGCTGCAAGAAGGTGCTGGACTCAATCAGCGGCGAGTTTGATGGCCTGCACGAGCTGGATCTCGGCCAACAGGACCTCGGCCCCAACTCGGTGGCCAAGAAGATTGTGATCGAGAACACCTCTGGCGCTCGCCTGTTCTACCGCATCGGCACCATCACCGAGAGCGACCGCCTGTGGATGGTCTGCAGTCGCAGCGAAGGCACGCTGGAGGCACCGCGATCGGCGGCCGCAGCAAACGGGGCAGCCACGAGCCACACCATCACGCTCAACTTCATGGTCTCGGTCCGCGGCACCTTTTCGACCTACCTCCTCATCGAGAACATCGACAACCGGCACGACACCAAAATTATCCGAGTGTCGATGGAGGTTGTTGCCAAGCACAACGTGCGCAGGTCGGCGCTCACATCTGCATCGCCTGGGTTTGCCGGCGCGGTTGGCATCACCATGGGCGGATCAAGCAGTGGCGGCAATGGAACCAATGGTAGCAGCATCGGCGGCAGCAACGTTACGAGCGTTGCAGCTGGCGGCGGAGGCAGCGGAAGCGGCGGCGGCGTTGGCGGTGGCGGCACGAGCGCAGCGCTTGTTGGAGGAGCGCCTCTCTCTGGTAGCAGCGGTAGTGGCGGCCTTGGAGGCATCAACAGCAGCGGCAGCGGCCACATTGGCAGCCGGTACTTGCATTACGATGCTGCTGGCAACCATGCGTTCGACGTGTTCACGCAGGCAATCGACTCTGAGGAGCCGGTGATCGAGATCGACCCCGCATTTCTCGGCTGCGTCTACGCATCTCGCAGCATTGTCGTGTGCAACCGCGAGTCGGTCCCGCTCGAGTTCTCGTTCAAATGCAGCCTGCCGCACGAAGACGAGAGCGAGCTCGTGTTCTCGCTCTCGCCAACCAGTGCTAAGCTCTTCCGAAGCATCATCGTTGAGCCCGAATCGCACGCGCGAGTTTACATTCGGTTTTGGCCGGGCCAGTCGATGCCAAGCGCAGATGGTCTCGAAGACACAGAGAGCATGCTGTCAAAGCCGCTTGGTGAGCAGGTTGCCGTCGAACGACTCTTTGAGGTTCACATCAATTGCCGCCTCGTCAAAGACTACCAGAAAGTCATCAAGTTCCTCGCGCAGATCCGGCAACCGCAGATCATGCTTTCGTCGTCCACGTTCCTGTTCTCCGGCATGATCCGCCGCAAGCCTGTTCCCGCCGACGTGTCGTCGGACGAGGCCCACTCGCTCCGCCCATCGGTTGACGCGGTGCCTGCGACCGGATCAGGCGCACTCCAGCCCTCCGCGCAGACGCAGATGCATGCACAGAACATTATTCAATTTGCACCGACCAACGATCTGTTTTCCGTCACGAACCTGCTCAACGACACGCTCGAATACGAGATTCTGACGGACGGCATGTACTTTTCGATTGAGCTTGTTGACAACGCCGACGTTGCAAGCGCGGGCTCGCCTGGAGCAGGCGCCGGACACCACTCCGAGGCTGGCGCATCGTTCACGTTCACAAATGTCGGGGGCAGGCCAAGCACGCTCGCCGATGTCGCTTCGGGGTCAAGCCAAAGGCTACTCATAGGACCAAAGCCGCAAGGCGTCGGGCGGCCGCTGTGGATCTCGACAGGCCTCCTGACGCTTGGACCGTTCCAGTCGCAGATGCTGCGAATCGTGCCTCTGATGGACGTGATCAGCAAGAACGCAGAGGCGCTCAGAAAGGTGGGCCATGTGCTGCTGCGTCTCTGTGCTCGCAATGAGGCACCGCGGGCTGATGGCGCTTGCGCACAGGAGAAGTACATTTTGGAGCACATGGTTGTCTACAACAAGCGCCGACCCTCGGAAAAGTATGGCGTCCATGCCAAGCTGTGCTTTGGCAACGTTGAGCTCTTCCACGTGCGTCTCGAGGCAATGCGCTTTGCCGCGGGTTGCACTGTGCTGACCCTGGCGTGGCATACAGTTTGCGTCTGGATCGCGCCGCAGCTTCCTCAACATTGAGTCGCACATTGTGCGCCTTGTCCACGAGCTTGAAGCCACGCCGTCTGTCTACTTTGACGGCCGGAATCTGACTCCCGAGGTGCGATGGGGCCGCTCTGTGCAGCGTCGGTGCGGTGCTGCGGCTGACGCGCGACATGAATCGTTGCGCAGGCTGCCGAGAAGGCACACAACGTGCATTTTCTGTACATCTACGTCATTGACGAGATGATCCACTACGGCACCCGCGAGCAAGGCGTCGAGGCGTATCTGCAGCTTGCGACACTTTTGTTTACGTGAGTGGCTATGCGTTGCTTTCCGGCAAGCAGGCGCTATACTGACGACGCCGTGCGTTACAGGATGATATTCTCGCAGTCGCTGTTCAAGGAGCTGGCGCCGGCACCACTGCAGGCGATCCCTGGTGTCGATCGGCGGCCGTGGCCAGCAAACCTGCTTCGCTGGGTGGGTGCTTGCTTTGCGCACGGGCCGTTGCAGCGGCGACATCAGTGGCGACGGCATTAGGCTGACGCAGGGCTGGGGTCGGCAGGTCGAGCCGTTTGTGAGCTTTCTGGGCTTCTTCCCACACCGCGTCGCGGCAATGGAGCCGCTGCGGATGCTTGCTCGCTCGCTCGTTGTGGATGTGCGGCGCGGCCTTCCTGGTGCGGCCAAGTAAACCTCGCGGCTTCGTATCACCAGTGCGTGTGCTCGAGCCGGAAGGTGTGGCGGCGTGCGACAAGCTCGCTGTGCTTCCCTGCCGCATTGGGCGTCACCGCCGACTCGCCCCGAGATGGAACAGCCGCCGTCCCATCCGGCGCCAGCGGCTGCGGCGGCCGTGTTCGAGCGCTTCCGGTCGTTTCCGTTCGACTCGGACGCCCGCTTCCAGGCTGGGCTTGCGTCGCTGCGGGACAGCAGCACGGGCACCCTGGATCCGCAGCGGCTCGAGCAGGCCAAGGCCTTCTTCTTCTCGAAGTGGGTCGATGCACAGAGAGCACCTGGTTCGCTCGTGGCTCGCACCGGGCTGGCGCGCGCTGCCGCTCTGCGGGAGCGATGCTCCGCGAGCGGATTCGTGGGGCACGCGGGCTGACCCACGGTGGGATGCGCAGGTTCGTAGCGCCGCTCGACCTGGCCGCCTACCGGCTGTGGCTCGCCGACGAGGAGGCGGCTGCGAGGGGCGATCGAGGCGATCGCGCGGCTGGCGCGGTGTCCACCGGCGGCGAGACGCAGGCCGAGCTGCTGGCGGATGCGGCGGATGGACCAGCAGCCGGGGTGCCCGAGACGCCGGCCCCTTCGGCGCCGTACTCGCTGTCGTTCCAGGAGATTGCCGAGAAGGTCGCCCGCGGCGAGCCGATCCCGGGCATCCGCCAGATCCCGGCGACGGTGCACGACCACGCGAGCCTCGCGTCGCTGGCGCCGCGACGCAAGCCGTGGGAGCAGGCGGCAGAGGAACTGCTCGCTATTGTGGATGTGCACGATGCGGCCGGTGCCGCGGGCGGGGTGGCAGAAGGCGCAGGCGCGGGCAAATGAACGCATGCGCGGCCATATGGCGGCACGCCAAAACGCGGCTCAGCGGCGCCTGCTGCGGCTTGCCCGTGACATGTCTGCGTACCAGCCGTCGGGGCTCGCGCGCGCGGCGTACGTTGCCGCGTCCAACGGCCTCGCGATGGGCGGCGGCCCCACGTCGGCCAAGAACCCCGCGAGCCGCGGCGGGCGCGACAGCCGCTACTCGCTCGCCGCCCTGTGGTCCATGGCCGCCGAGAACGACATCGAAGTCGACGACGAGCTGACCAAGGGTGCGTCGCCCGCCCTCAGGCTCGGCCGCGTGCCCGCCCACCACCCGTCCGCTGCAACCGCCCGC
>JADGIZ010000380.1:0-14782 GCA_027604665.1 Polyrhizophydium stewartii | reverse complement strand
ACCCCCACCAGCCAGACCCGCCGGTCTTATCGCGGCGCCTTGGTCCCACCCGCCGCATTCGCAACCGGCGCATTCCGCCCGCCCGCAGGCGCGGCTCCGGCACTGGCCGCCGCCGCCGCCGCAAGCGCGCCGCTGCCGGTGACCGCGGCGACAGGCCCGGCTCGGCGTCGACGGCATGCGTGCTGCTGCCAGTCACTCGTGCCCGGCGTTCCCATGACCCGATGCTCACCACGCTGGGGCGGTGGAGGTGCAGCTCTCGCGCACCCTTGCAGCGGCCGAGTGTCGCCTCCTCTCTGCCCCGGCCTCGGCGATACCGGCACGCCGAGGGACCTCGCGGTGTCTCACGCCACCGCCGCTCGCTCCGGGCCTCGGCCAATAAGCGATGCTCGGCCTCCACCGCCGATGCGATGCTGCGCCGTCCCGACCTCCGAGCACGCCGCCGAGACGCTCGCATCGCGGCGCAGATAGCTGCGGCCAGAGAGGCCGCAGCCGAGCGGCCGCAGCCGAGCGACCGCAGCTTGCGCGGCCGGGGTCGATGCAGCTAGTAGGCCACCTGTGCTACCCAACGTGCCACCGGTAGGGAGGGAACAGCAGTGCCGCCGAGAGCCCGGTCGTGCTGGGGCTCGGCGGCTGCCGACACGGAGGCGCAGCCGCCTGCCGTGCGCTCTGGTCAACAACCTGCTGCGGCTTGCGCCAGTGCCACCAGTGTTCGCTCCCGTCGGCCGTCTGCCAGGCCCGGTGGTTTCCAAGTGCGGCTCCCGCCCTCCGTGTCCAGCTCCGCCGGCACAAGTCAGAGCTCGTCCAAAAACCTTCATTGGCCGCCTACGGCGACTTGATCACACTGAACCTGTTGGAGCCGGCTCCGGTCTCGGGTCCCCACTTCCACGACAGGATGCTCCTTCGCGGCGACGCGGGCTGCGATCGCACCGGCCGCGGCAGTGTGGACAGGGCGGGCTCTGGCGCTTTCTCGAGGTCGATCATCTTGCCAGATGCCGGGCCGCTGTCCTTGAAGACATCGGGCGGCTCAAGCTGCATGCCAGCCGCTCCTTTGGCACGGCGCCGGGCATACACAAGCACAAGCGCGATAAGGATGCAGCACCCAACGATGCCGACGAGCAGACCGCCAATGAGCGCCGGGTGTGAGCCGCTCTCCTGTCCCAGAGGGCCATGTGGGTCGGATGGGTCTCCCGCGGCGGCACTGGTCGTCTGAGTGGCGGCCGCCGACGAGGCGGTGCGCGCCGAGGCGGTTGATGCCGAAGTGGAGGGAGCCGCGGGTGCCGGCTGGAGGGCGTCTGGGTCGGCTGGCGACCCAAACGACGACTGTGCGCCTGCCAATGATATCGTGACGGGGCTTGCGGTGGCACTCTCGCCATTGCTGGCAGCAACTCGGGCCGTGACTTGGTCAGACTGCTCTGGCTCGCCTGCGGGATCCAGGCCGCCGGCATTCGGCGGAAGCACGCCCGAAAAGGCGAGTATCTCGACGCTGGTATTGGCCCTGCGCACGCCGGCGCTGGTAGTCTGGCTCAGACTGAGCGTGTTCCCAGACGCCAGAGCGAGTGCCAGCCGCTTGGCGCTGCCGAGCGTCGACGCCGTGTTGACGACCTGCACGGGGGCGGGCGGTCAGCGTGGGTTTCGCATGCAGGCGGTGTCATGCGAAGCGGCGGCAAGGTGGGCGGCCAGTCTGCGAGCCGCCGCGCTGCCGACCGGCTGTGCAGCCAACGCCCGTCAACGCTCGGTCGCGTCGCAGAGCGGGTCAACTCGCCTCGACCTGTCCGGTCACGTTGGCCGCCTCGCGCACAAGGTAACTGAGCCGCGCAGACATGGCCGCGCACGAGTGCGCGCACAGCAGCACGGGAAGCAGCAGCTGTGCAGCACGCATGCCGTCTCTGGTGGAAGGCCGCTGCGTGGCACTCGATCGGGTCCCTGGCCGGGTGGCACTCCAGGCGTGTCTGTTTCTGCGAGCGGCGGGTTTCCGCTTCCGGCCGTCCGCATGCAGGCGGCCGCGCACGCATGAGCATGCGCACGTTGAGCCTGCCCCGGGTGCGACGCCGGCGGCAAGCTCGGGGCCCAGGGTAAGTGTGCCACCGCCGTTGAGCGATCCTCTGTCAAGAACACGATATCAAGGTTGATATTCTATTGCATCTCTCTGAACATGCTCAAGCATGCTCATTTCCTGCTGCGCTGCGACGGGGTGCGGGCGGGCATGGGCGGGACGGGCGGCGCGCCAAAGATGTCTGGGTTGAAGCCCGACATGGGCCGCACGGCGGGAAGCGATTCGGGCACGCCCGCTGCCGATGCCTGCGACGCGCCGATCTCGTGCGCAGGCGGCTCCCACGACCACGCCGAAATGCCGGCTTGCTGCGACGCGACAGGGAGCGGCACGCTGGAAAGTGAGTCGAACGGCGTCGATGCGCGCTGCTTGCTGCTGGAAGTGCTGCGGCGACGCTGGCTGTTGGCGCGGCTTGGGGCTGGCGGAGACACAAACGCCAGCGGCGGCTGGATGGCGCTCGGCTGCGGAGTGGGAGGCGGGCGGGCACTGCCAGAGAACACGTCGGTCATGGTCGAGAACGCCGTCGTGGGCGTCGTGGTCTGCGTGTTCCTGCGGCCGAGCGAGGCCGTCGAAGCCGTTTGCAGGCCATACAGGCTTGGCTTCGACTCGGCGAACGCCTTGCTTGCAGCGTGCGACTGCAGCCCGACCGTTGAGTCGATTCCGCTGTGATCCATGCGGCCCATCTCCATCTGGTCTGGCGCAACTGGACGCCGGCGATACAGCACAAAGGCGACGCCTGCAACGATCGCGACGGCCACTCCGACTACCGTTGGAATGACCCACGGCGCACCTTGCTGCGTCGGGCCGCTAGGCGCGGTGCCCTGCTGAGACGAGTCGTTGGTTTTTGCAGGCACAATGGATGTCGACGACGCAACAGGCGCAGCGGACGAAGTTGACGATGACTGGTCGGGGCCGAGCTCAGGGACGTTGACGGCGGTCAGCGGGAGCGGCGAGCCAATCGTCTGAGCGTCCACGCGGTAGAGACGATCGTTGTTGTCGTCGCGCTGCTCCATATTGCTGCCGGCAATCACAATGAACGTTCCAGGGGAGTTTGGAGGCACTGTGGGTCCGTCAAAGAGGTACAGATCCAGCTTGGGGTTGTCGACGAGCGGGCCGATGCGCGACCAGCGGATGTTGGGCCATGTGGCGACGTTACCGTTGGGTGTCGACAGGAGGCCGAGGCGCAGGTTGCCGGGGTTGACGCGGACTGGGTCGACCTGCGGCGGGTGTGTGGTGCAAGGGGTGTGTTTCCATCGTCAGTCTCTCTTCGCGGCGGATATTTGCGACTGGGCACAAGACCGTTCGCGAGGACACGATGCGGCGCCGCCTCGGTTGTCGTCCAACGGTGCCGCTGGTGCCGCCGCCGACACCGCTGCCGGGGCCGCCGCAAGCGCTGGGCATGCATGCCGGGAGCCGTGCACCGCAGGCCGTGCACCGGCACCGGCACCGGCAGCGGCACCAGCAGCGGCAGGCGAGGCGCTCAAAGCACCGCCGGGGTCACCGTGGCGGACGGCTCAGCGGCGGGGAACCCAGCGTCCCTGATGATGGACCAGGCACACGCCGGGCGAAAGCCGCCGCTCATCCGCCCGAGCGTCCCATCCCCCCCCCGGTCGCCGGTGCACGCACCTTGACCTGGCCGACGACCCCCGACGGCGACGCGGCGGCACCCGTGGCGTAGTACTGCAGCGTCACGGCCGGCTGCGCATGAGCCAGCGCCGCAAACGCGGCAAGCACAAGCGCGACGGCGCCGAGCATTCGGTGAATTGGGGGAGGAACATCTCTCTCCCTTTTATGCTCTCCCCTTTCCCGCCGCCCTCGAGCACACATGCATGCTCACGCCGGCCAGTCCTTCCCAAAGAAGTGCAGAATCTTGTTGACAGCCTGCCCGGCGCCGCTGCCCGAACCAGCTGGCCCCGAGTGTCCCGCCGACACGGACCCCGCACCAATCGCTCCGCTGCTGCTGGTGTTGCTGTGGCTGTTGCCGCCGCCAAAAGTCGCCTGGCGCATGCGGGTGCGGGCGATCGGGTTGCCGCGTTCGGCGGCCCGCGAGCACCACAGCGTGGCCTGCTCAAGGTCCTGCTTGACGCCGATCCCCTGCTCATAGCACTCGGAAAGGCACAGCTGCGCGGCGTCGACGCTCTCGGCCGCAAGCACCAGATGCCGGATCGCTTGTTTGGGGTCGGCTGAGATCCCCGTGCCCCGCAACAGGCATAGCGCGAGCTGGTAGTGTGCTTGTGCGACGCCAAGCGCCGCCGCCCGTGCAAACAGATCCGCCGCTTGGGTCATGTCCATCTCGATACCCCGGCCAGTCTTGTAACAGAGCCCGAGGCTGTGCATGCCATGTGCGTCACCGCCGGCCGCTGCCCGCGCATACCAGAACGCAGCCTTGGCCGGATCCCGCAATGTGCCTGTGCCGGTCTCGCAGCACCACCCGGCGCGGTACTCGGACGGCGCATATCCGGTCTCTGCGCTCTTGACGAACAACTTGAACGCACGCTCCGGATCGGCCGGCTGCGCAAGACCCTCGAGGTACATGAGCGCCAGATTGTGCGTCGCATGCACATTGCCCTTGCGATGTGCGCGCTCCAAGAACACGCGAGCCTGGTCATAGTCCTGTGCGATCCCGTCGCCATCGCGGAAGCACAACCCAAAATGCAGCTCGCTCGTCTCGTCGCCACGCAGCGCCGCCTTGCGGAACATCTCAGCCGCACGCACAGCGTCGCGCTGCACGCCCCGGCCGTACTTGTAGCACAAACCCAGGTTCGTCATGGCCGGCACGTAGTCCTTGAGCATCGCCTGCTCGTAGTAGTGCGCTGCGAGTGCCAGGTCGCGCTCGACGCCCTGTCCGCGCTCGTATCGCACGCCCAGCCCGCATATACCGCCGGCATGCCCGCCTGCCGCCGCGATGCGGTAGTATTCGACTGCCCTCGCGTAGTCCTGCGGGAGCCCAACGCCCGACGCGCAACAGCATGCAAGGTGGTAGTATGCCGCCGGCACCTGGCCGCGTTCGGCGGCGTGCTGCAGCAGTTGCACGGCCGTGGCAACATCCTTCTCGACGCCATTGCCGTGAAGGTACAGCGCACCGAGGCTGCTCTCGCATACAAAGTGACCGAGCCGTGCACCCATCTGCGCGCGCACCACGTGCGGATCGTCAGTAGCCGCGCGCTCGACGCACAGGATCTCGCCAACTCATCTCTCCTCGGACCTCATAGTACTTGGCCGCCTTGACAAAGCTTTGCTTGACGCCGCGGCCTTGCTCGTACATGGCACCGAGGTTGCACATGGCCGGCGCGTGCTGGTAGTCGATGCACTCGCGATACAGCTCGGCCGCGCGGCGCAGGTCCATCGCGTCATCGGACGTTGCGTCGAGCTGCGACGCAATCGAGAACTTTTCTGTCACCTGCCGCGCGCTGCGGCTCTGCGACGTCGCCCGCTGCCGTCCCGAGCGGTTCAGCGATCTGCGGCGCGGGTTATCCTCGACGAGCGGCGAACCGATGCCGTCATCACTGGCAGACGATCCAGCCGCGCGTGATAGACGGTGCTGGTGCTGATGTGGTGCACTCTCTCGCACGGCGTCGCTGTACGACGGGAGGCCTGCGGCGTATTCGACTTCAAACAGCCCCCGGCCGTTGTAGTCTGGCGGGCTGTGCGCTTGAGCCCCTGCAAAGCTCTCGCGCCGCGGAACAGACGGTGGTGACATCACCGCCGACTCTGGCGCGAGTAACGAGGTGAGTTGGGCTGCCACGGACGCCGGATCATCCGTGTTAGAGTGGCCGAAAGTCGAGTCAGCAAGCGCTGTGTGCAGCCCAGATTCGTGCCGCTCAAGAGTCGGTGGGGAGAGCGTGCTGAGACCCGCCACGTCGACGACCCGCTCTACGGATGCCGCAAGTGGACTTGGTATTTGCTGAAGGGCCATTGATGGTGACACCGGGGCTCCAAACGGCAGAGTCGACTGGCGATTTGCTGCCATTTGTGGAGGCACAAGCAGCCGCGGCGACTGCGCTGGTCGGGCCCGTCTCGTGTCATTTGACAAATCGACAATCTCAAAAATGGGTGTTGCCGTCGCATCGCTACGTGCAGCCGTGCTCTGGACTGGACTTGACGCACGATCCAGAACTGCGTCGATTTGGTTGATCAGGTCCATCGCCTCGGGCCGCTCTGCTGGATCCTGTGAGAGGCAGCTAGCAACAAGAACACGCAGCTGTGTTGAACGAGGAGGCAGTCCGTCGGACCCATTAAGGCTCCATTCACCTCGGCCAATCTGTTCCAGCTCGCCGCTAGTCGGCTGGCGCTCGAGAATTGCCTCGGCCATGACAGCGCCAAGGGCGTAAATGTCTGAGGCGGGGATCCGATGTCCGCCAGCCTGTGTTTCCGGTGGTTGCAAATCGGAGCGAGCATCCCTTTCGTGATGTGACGCCAAGGCGAACTGCGCGAGGCGTGCTGTCATGCCCCCAGCGATATTGATCCTGGCGTGCAAGTGGGAATCAAGCAACACATGAGTCGCGCACAGAAACGGCGCTAGGCGGCTCTGCGAGTGTAGAAGTCGCAGAACCACCGTCATGTCCTTGAAGATGCGCCAGCACGCCGTCTCATCGATCCAATCGCTGTGCGCAGCAACCGTCGAGCGCAAATCGCCGCCTCTGCACACGCCGAATATCGTCAGCTCGGCGATCTATTCGCACATGCGTACCGTAGATCGAGCACAATCCACTCACGCTATACGCTCGAATACAAGGCCGATGGCCCGCGGATCGTCGCTGGCGAATGCGCCGTAGTAGTGGACAACGCGCGGGTGCCGCAGCGTATGCAACAGCTCCAGCTCTCGCGCGAGATCTGGTGCAGCGCTCGCGGGCATGCACGCCGGCGACGCCCTTGGCTCCGTGGCCGTCGGCAGCAGAACCGAAAACGTCTTGACGACTACCGCCTCGCCAAAGTGCCGCGCGATCGTCACCTCCCCGGTGCATGGATACGGCATGGGGCGAGCTCGCTTGATATCCGCAGGCGAGAGCGTCAGGAACTGGGCGATCGCAGGGGGTGTCTGCAGCGGTGATGGCCGCTGGCTGGCCGGCGTCAGCAGCCGTGCCGTGCTGGTGTCACCGCCGCTGTCCCGCGCTCCGGCTTCGCCGAATGACCCGACAGAGTGCGGCGGCGACGGCAGCGCATCTCTTGGGACGCCGCCACCAACGCTCGCGGCAGAGGCGGCCGCGGCCAGTCCCGAGACTGCGCCGCTGCCTGCATTGTGACTGTCGCGCGAGATGTCGCTCTCCGATGTCGCGACGTGCAGATCGTCGGATTCCGGCACGCCGCCGCCGCGCGAGCCGAGTGCGTACAGCAACTGGCCGTGGCTGATGCTGGATGTCGTGCCCATGTCCTTGTGGCTGCTGCGCTTGGAGCTGTCACCATCGCTCCGTGATCGAGCGAGCGAGTCTGCGCTCGCGTCGGCTGATTGGCGTCCCTGTCCAGCTCGGAGCGACCCAGAGTCCTCCATGAGAGCCAGAAAGCCCGGATGAGGCGTGGATGCAGGTCGTGGGCCGCCGGCCCGACTTTCCAACATGCTCATTTTGCCCAATCTCTGTATTTGCGGAAGACATTTCTCACGGCGTGAACTGTCCAGGGCTGGCCGCGTTTGGAGTCTGCTTGGTGCCAAGGGGGCCGGCAGGGCTGCTCGCCGATGTCGGAGAAGTGAGTGTGCTGATTGAGCTGCGCAGCCCGAGCTTGCTCGAGATGAGCGACTTGAGGCGGAACTTTGTCGGCGCCGACTTTCCAGATTCAAGATGCTGCTTGGCTGCCGCATGCCCGAGCTTGGCCGCACGCTCGAACATGTCGGCGGCCCGTGTCGGGTCGCGCTCGACGCCCGCTCCAGCGTTCAGCGCGAGACCGAGGTTGAAGAGGCCGTCGGGGTCGTCGGCGGCTGCGGAGCGCTCAAACAGCTCAACGGCCTTGTGCGGCTGCGCGGGTGAGACGCCGATGCCGTCGCGGTGCATCACGCCGAGCGCCGTGACAGCCGCGGGGCAGTCTTGAGTCGTGGCGAGGGTCATGAGCTCGACCGCACGCGCCAGATCCTTGCCGACGCCCTCGCCCGCCATGTGCATCTGCGCCAGTCGCATAGTCGACGGGCCGTGGCCCTTGGCCGACGCACTTTTCAACAGCTTGACGGCCGCGTCGAGGTTCGTGCCCGTGTCGCCGTCTCTCCCCACGCCCGCAAGATGCCAGAGCGCCAGCGCGTGCTTGGCGCTGACGTTGCCCTGATCCGCCGCGCGGGTGTACATCTGCGCGGCGAGCGTGCGGTCGCGGGGCACGCCCGTGCCGTTCTCGTACAGCTTGCCGAGCGCGAGCTGCGCACCGGCGTACCCCTGCTCGGCCGACTTGAGGAACAGCTGTACGGCCCTCGAGATATCCTGCTTGACCGACTGGCCGTCAAAGAGCATCTGCCCGAGTTGGAAGGCCGCGACGCGGTTGCCCTTGTGCTCGGCGCTCTCGAACATCTTGCGCGCGCGCTCGAGATCGACGGGCAGGCCGTCGCCGAGCTTGTAGCACAGGCCGAGGTTGCACTCACCGTTGTGGTCGCCCTGCGCCGCCGACAGCTTGAAGAGCTCCGCGGCGTGCTCAATGTCCTTTGCCACGCCACGGCCAAACTTGTAGCACAGTCCCAGGTTGTTCTGGGCCGACGGGTTCCCGCGCTCGGCGGCGGTGCGGTAGAGCTGCACGGCCTTGCCAATGTCCTTGGGCACGCCCTGGCCCATCTCGTACCGCACACCGAGGCTGCCCGTGGCGCCCTCATGCCCGAGATCCGACGCGCGCTGGAACAGCTGTGTGGCCTTGGCGTAGTCGCGCTCAACACCGACGCCAGAGACATAGCACGTCCCGAGGCAGTACATGGCCGCTGGCACGTTCTTGTCCATCGCCTTCCTGAACATGGCCACGGCCTGGTTGACATTGCGCTCGATGCCATTGCCGTTGAGGTACATCATGCCAAGGCTCACGAGCGAGGCGTGGTCGCCTTGGTCCGCGGCCGCCGCGTACAGCGCCGCCGCGCGCTCCGGGTTCTTCTTGACGCCGCGGCCTTGCTCGTACAGCGCCGCCATCTTGGCCTGCGCGGGCGGATAACCCGCCGCCGCGCAGTCGGCAAAGAGCTGCACGGCCCGCCGCCAGTCTGCGGGCATGCCCTTGCCCTCGGCCATGCGGGCGGCAATCTCAAAGTCGGCCTCGAGTTGCACCTTGTTTTGTGCCGATGCTGCTCCGGCCGGCCTGTCTCCCACGCGAGGACGGATAGCGGGACTAAAGAGCATCTCGCCAGGGGGATCCACATGCGTTACGACGACCGCCGGCCGCATGATGGAGCCGACGTCGCCCTGGTTCAGCGAGCCGGAGCCAGATCCGCTGCCGACTGCCGCCTCGATGACACTTGTCAGCGTTGGGTTGATGAGCTTCGATGCGCGCGCAGAGCTGCTCGGCGATGCGGGAACCGCACTGCCCGACACCTTGACGTCGTCCGAGAACCACGCCTGCTTTGCAATTGAGGGGCCGCTGAGCTCTGGCGAGTCCGACTGGGCCGCGACAGACGACGTCGACGACGACGCGCGCATCGACCCGGTCGGCTGCCCCACCGCGGGGGCGAGAAGGCTGGGGCTCGACGACACGTGCTGCGCGAGAAGCTTGAAGCTTGCTCGGCGCTCGCTGGCACCGCCCGTGTCGACCTGCTGGTATGGCGGCGGCATGCTCGTCCGCTTGGGAGACTTGAAGCTCTGCTGGCGCTCGATGGCCCCCGCGGCGTCCTGTGGTGCACCAGCGCCGCGCATCGACGGCGACAGGCCCGTGCGGCTGGATCTCGAGTCCGGCATCGACGTCGAGAGCCGCTTGAAGCTGCACACGTCGAGCTGGTGGAAGCCGAGAGTCTTGAGTGCCTCGGTGCTCGACACACGCTGTGCGGGGCGGTGTGCCCAGCAGCGAGCGATAAAGTGCGGCAGGCAACCTGGCGTCGCCGACTCGTCCAACTCGCCGCGCACGCCAGACCGCACGGCCGCGGCCGCCTCGCGCAGCGTGCGGTCCTTGTGCGGCGGCTGCTCGGACACGATCTCCCACAGCACGATGCCGAGGGCAAACACGTCGCACTTTACGTCGTCGCGGTGTGCGGAGGGCTGGCCGGCCGCAGCGGCAGACTCGCCCGCGGCTCCGAGCGCCGACGACAGGAGCATCTCGGGCGCGAGCCACAGCAGCGGCGACGGCGTCTCGCCAGCGGCTGGCACGCACGGGTCGTCCGACTGCATTGCATCGGCGATAAACGTCTCGGGCAGCGCCGCCGGAACGTAGATCAGCTTGCATCGCATGTCTGGCGTGACGCCGATCGCGCTCGAGCGCACGGCCCACCCGCGCAGCCCCCGCGTGTGCAGGAAGTTGAGCGCCTGCGTCACGTCGTACATCATGTTGTACTTTGTCGTCCACGGCAGCGGCGAGCGGAAGGGGTCGGCAAGGAACGTGTAGAGCGAAGGCGATCTGCGTTGTGCACATGCGCGGGTGTGAGGCAAGGCGAATGATGTCAGCAGAGTAAGTTCCGCGGGTTCTCGGAGAGCTGTTGGGGTCCTGATCTTGCGATGGCTGCGCGCGTGCCTGCTGGGGACCTAGCCCGCCTCTGACGGCAAGATGACGCCGATGCCCCTTTCAGGTGGCCCGGTGCAGGAGCAGTGAAGGGGATCAGGGCCTGGACCACCACTCACTCGAACGCTTCGAGAACTATCCCGAGCATCGGCTCCGACGCAGAGTCCTCGTCAACGACACCAAACACGCAAGCAATGCGCGGATGCCGCGCGGCCGTCATCTCGGCCACTGCTGCGGCGATCTGGATGCGGATCTCGCTGGCTGGCAAGCGTGCTCCGGCAGCAAAGTAGTGCCGCGGATGCGAGGCGCCGAGTGCCTGCTGCGAGAGGCCATTGGGTGTCGCAGGTGCCGAGAGTGGAGACGATGCCGACGCCGATGCCAACGCCGATGCCGATCCCGATGCCGATGCCGCGGCGAAGAGCACGGGCTCCTCATGCATCCGTGCCTCCGAGAAGCGCAGCAGCATGCGCGCGTGCCCGCCGGCCGACGCGCACGGCCACGACACTGTCACAGCGGCATGGGCGTCGCTCTCAAACTCGAGGGTCTGTCTGTCGATGCGCACGCGCGCGAGGGCCCCATCGGCGGCTGCCGAATCCATGAGAAGGTAAACAAGTGCCAAAAAGGCTCTTGGAGATGACGCCGGCAAGTTGCGATCGTGTGGATATGTGCGTGCAATCGTGCTTCATTGTGCTATGACCGCATTTTCTGGTCTTTCGGCAGCAATGCGTTCTCAGAAACTGATGTGTTTGGTGTGGCCCTCGGATGGCTTCTCGATCTGGAGTGACGCATCCAGGCGATCCAGGGTCAGCCCGCGGTGCAGCGATCGGCTGGGTCGCTCGCTCGCACACGCACACACACACACTCTCTCTCGTGCGACGCGCTCACAGGCGGCGATGCGCAGCCCCTCACCTTGAGAGCAAGCAGGCCGTCCTGGTATTCGGCCTTGATCGCCTCGGGCATGATCCCAGACGGCAACTGGACGACCTTTTTGAACATGCCGATGGCCCGCTCGCGCACGCGACACGTTGCGCTCTCGAACGGCGCGTTGTGCGAGCCCGAGATGATCAACTCATTGCCGTCAAACTCGATGTTGATCTCCTTCTTGGGCACGCCGGGGAGGTCCACGTGCACGATGATATGCGTGTCGTTCTCGTACACGTCCGTTGCCGGGCGCCAGAACATGTCGCCGTCGGCCGACGTGAGCAGGCGAGACTCGACATGGCGCGGGATGCGGTCCACCAAGGGCACCTCAAAGTCGCCCTGAATGCTGACGGGCTGTTAAGCGCCGGCGCAGTCAGCGTCTCATGACACGCGGCGGTCGCCACGGTGCTGTGGGTGTGGGCTGTTCGGTCGCTCACCGAGGGCATCAAGCGAGAGTCGATGGGCGACAGGATTGAGTACATGGGCATTTGCTGGCGAGTGTGGATGGCGCTCGCCCGAGTTTAAATAGTTCGCGCTGCGACCAGGTCGCACGCCAAAGACTTTCCGCGATCCAGCCCAGGTCTCACGCAGACCCACCAACACGACAGACGCGTGTGTTGTCGCTGTCGCTCGACGCACATCCCTCCAAGCGACGCCTCCCCCTTATCCAGACCACCGAGCGCGCACCAAAGCGGGAGCGCACTGCATCCAGCCTGAACAGCCATGTCAACAAGCCAGCCCGCCGCAAAGCCGGCGCCCGTCGGGCACCAGTCGTCCGACGTCGATGGCGACCTGGTCCTGCTCGACGGCGAGAACGAGCGCGAGCGCGAGACACAGATCCAGGTGGAGCGCCGTTGCCGCGGGGGCGAGCCGGAGCGACTTTCGTACCCGCTCGTCTCGAGCTGACTTGCTTTGTGCTGCGCACGCCGCCGCTGCTGTCGCCGTCTCTCCCCTTTGCTCGTGCCGCGACGATGCGGCCGCACGTCGCCGCATGGATCCTTGCATCAGCATTTCATCGTTACGTGCCGCGCCCTGTTTGGCGCTGACGGCATCGAGGCGCTAGGCGACGCCGAGGTCGCCAAGTGGCTGTTTGCCAAGGGTGGGCACCGGGGCAAGGCCATGGCGGCGCTGTCCGAGTCGCTGGTGTGTGCCTTGTCTCCCTCGTCTCTCGATCCATTGGCGGATCGAGGTATACACACAACGACGGAGTCGCGCTGACCGCGAGATCCAATGTGCCCTGTGCGTGGATACGTTTGTGTGAATGTGCATGCGTATGGAAATGCAGACGTGGCGCCAGAACCTCCGCGTGCCGACGCTCTTGGCCGAGTCGTTTTCGGACCTCGATTCGACAGGCAAGCTGCAGTTCTGGGGGACGGCGCTCGACCGCTCACCCGTGCTCGTGTGGACCGGGTCGCGCCATGCACCGACGCGCACGGACGCGGACATGGACCGCGAGATGCGGTATATTCTGTACACGCTCGAGCGTGCGCGACACAGCGGGTGCGTCTTGATCTCTGACCGCGATGTGTTTGTGTGCGGGCAAGTGGTAGACGATCTGACGACCCCGGGGGATGCCGCTGCAGACTGCTAAAGGACAAGGTCACCGTGATCGTCGATCGCCACGGCATGCGCACGGACAAGGCAGATGTGCGGCTGGCCACGACCCTGGCGCCGGTGCTGCAGAATCACTATCCCGAGCGGCTCAGCCGCATGTACATTTTCCCGACCAACACGCTGTTCTGGATGTTGTGGAAGGTGGCGAGCCTGTCGCTCGACCCCGCGACGATTCCCAAGGTGAGACAGCGATGCGTGTGGGACGCAGGAAGAGCGTGCCTGTGTGGGTGGACCCTCAGCGGGCGGGACGAGTGTGATAACCACCGGTGCCTGCGCAGATCCATATCCGCGAGTCGCCCGGGCCGCTCGCCGAGTGGGTGTCGCGCGAGAACCTGTTTGTGCGGTACGGCGGCCTCGGCGTCGATCCATTCGACCAGCCCGAGCGCGCCGAGACGCCCGCATCAGGAGCCGGGCCGACTGCGACCAGCCCCGAGGCCCAGGACGCGATGCGGGCGTCCCATGAGTCCGGCGGTGCACGGGCGAGCACCGACTCGCTCAAGCGCCCGACCGACTCGACGGCGTCGCGGGCCGACAGCGTGCACCGGGCCTCGTCGACGGCGATCGGAAGCGCGGCCAAGGTCGCGGCCGGGATCGGCGGCATGCTGAGCTCGCGCGCGGCCACGCTCAAGCGCGCCGTCACCAAGAGCGACAAGCCGCTGGTCACAATCGAGAATGTCTGGGAGGCGCCGGCCGAGTTCCAGGAAGTATGAGTGGAGGTGGCACAGACAACACATGACAGCAGGGGAGGCTGTCGAGCAAACACACACACAGGCACGCAGGCGGAGATCCATAAAGACGAGTGCGCGGAGAGGATGGGCGATCGGCATGCGGCGCCGGTTTATATAAAGGCCTTGAGAGAGATCGTAGGGAGGAGCGCGGGAGGAAGGAGGATCGGCGCTCACGGGGCTAAGCGCTCCATGGTCCACGGGCCGTGTGCGGCCGCATCGTCGAGCGCCTCGAGGTTGATGGAGCGCGAGTAGCGTAGACGATCGTGCAGCCGCGAGGGGCGGCCCTGCCAGAACTCGATGGTGTCCGGGACGAGGCGCAATCCACCCCAGTAGGGCGGGCGCGGCGGGCTCGGGTTGTCGCTGAACTGGTCGCGGAAGGCCTGCTCTCGGTCCTCGAGATGCTTGCGATCTGGGATCGGGCGCGACTGCGGCGAGGCCCACGCGCCGATGCGGCTTCCGATCGGGCGGGCGTTGTAGTAGGCGTCGCTCTCGGCGGCAGAGACGGGCAGCATGCGGCCCTCGATGCGCACGGAGCGCTGGCCCCACCAAAAGGTCATGGCGGCCCACGGGTTGCGGGCGATCTGGTCGGCCTTGCGGGACTCGAGGTTGGTGAAGACGCAGAAGCCGCGCGGGTCAATGACCTTGACGAGGACGATGCGGCACGAGGGGCGGCCGGTGTCCGGGTCGGCGGTGGCGAGCGCGACGGCGTTGGGTTCGGCCTCGGCGGGCAGGTTGGCGCGGGCGGCGTCGAACCAGCGGGTGAACAGGTCGAGCGGGTCGGCGGGGGCGTCGGACTCGAGCAGCACGCCCTGGTCATAGTTGATGCGCATGTCGGCGACGGCGCGCGGGTCAAGGTTCATGGCGGGGGTCCGCG
>JADGIZ010000379.1:0-14797 GCA_027604665.1 Polyrhizophydium stewartii | reverse complement strand
GGCGCCAGAGCGCGACCGCCCGCCAGAGCGGCGGTGGCCCCCTGGCGCCGGCGAGCGCGCAATCTTCGATCCCGCGCAAGCGCGCTGCCTCCGCCGGGCGGGGCGGGGCCGGGCCAGGCCCGACCGGCGGCGGCTGCCCGGCCCCTGCGTGCGCGCCGCTGCAGCCACGCTGCGGAGCGCGCTGAGCATGCCGGCGTATCCCCCTGCTGACCGTGCACCGTCGCCGCCCGCCGATACGCCACGCCACGCCGCGTCATGGATGCCGCTTCACCGCTGCACCGCTTTCAGGTTGAGAAGGACCGCAAGTACATCGTCGACACCCTGCTGACGGGCCTGTCCCGCCTCGAGTACCGAGTGCGTGCATTCCGCCACCGCTGCGCCGCGCGTGCGCAGGCTGGCTGCCCGCGACGCCCCCTCTGCCAGGAACGGCGAGGGCAGGCGGACGCCGCCTGCGGCCGCACAAGATGTGCCGCGAGACGCCGTCCCCGAGCGGCACTGCTGACAGGCTTGCGTCCCCATGCAATACGCCACCTCCTGCGGGTCTTTGCCGCAACCACAGGGCTATGACAGTGCAGGGTGAGCCGCCACGCAGTTGGCGCCGCACACGCTCATGGTTGCATTTGACTCTGACCGTGCTGACCACCATCTCATCTTGCCCCCGATGACTTCAACCGCCTCCGTCCCCCACTCGGCAGTGGGCGCATGGTGCCGGCCTATTCTCCGGTCTCCCTCCCTCTCTCGCCTCTGCTGCGGCTCAGCGGATCGGGCCCGCACCGCCAATCGGACGCAACCTTGAATCTCTTGCTGACCACGCGTGGCACTACCGCCTCCACGTCCCATGTTCCCTTGCTGTTCCCACCCTGTTCCCGCCCGACCCGCTGCCGCCCGCGCTCGCAGGCATCGCCCTCGACGGCGACCAGGAGGGCCAGGTGCTCATCTACAAGCAGGTGCGTCCCACGCCGCGCGGCGCGCCGCCTCGATCTCGGCACGGTCGTTCCCGCAGTGTCTGCCAGCCGAAGCTGACGTTCTGGCAACAGGTTGGCAAGGTCGCCGCGCTCCGCAAGCGCATCGACGAGGACAAGAACCTCGACATGACCAAGACCTTTGTCAGCCACACGAGCATGGCGCACACCCGCTGGGCAACCCACGGCCAGCCGTCGGAGCGCAACTCGCACCCGCACCGCTCGGACCCCAAGAACGAGTTCCTGGTTGTCCACAACGGCATCATCACCAACTACAAGGAGCTCCGCACCGTGCTCGAGAAGAAGGGCTACGTTTTCGAGTCCGAGACCGACACCGAGTGCATTGCCAAGCTCGCAAAGTACCTCTACGACTCGCAGAAGGGTGCCAAGCTCTCCATGACGTCGCTCATCAAGGCCGTCGCCAAGGAGCTTGAGGGCGCCTTTGCGCTCATCATCAAGAGCACGCACTTCCCCCACGAGATCATCGCCACGCGTCGCGGCTCGCCGCTGCTGATTGGCGTCAAGACCGCCAAGAAGCTCAAGGTCGACTTTGTCGACGTCGAGTTTGGCGGTGGCGAGGGCGCCGAGAAGCGTGAGTGTGCCAGGCTCGGCCACTGCGACCTGCTGGACAATCTGGGCTGACGAGCTGGTGCGCCAGTTGCCGAGGAGGAGGGCAACCTGCTCACGCCGGCCGACCCCCAGCACCCCAAGATCCGCCGCACGCACTCGCGCGCGTTCCTTAGCGAGGACGGCATGCCGCAGCCCATCGAGTACTTTATGGCCTCGGACCCGTCGGCGATTGTCGAGCACACCAAGCGTGTGCTTTACCTCGAGGACGACGACATTGCCCACATCAACGAGGGCGGTGAGGCTTTCCTCGCCACGCATTGTCATCTCTTGCTGCAAACCCAGCTGACGCCTTGGCTGACTGCTGAGCACAGAGCTGCACATTCACCGCCTGCGCCGCGAGGACGGCATGTCGTCCATCCGCTCGATCCAGACGCTCGAAATGGAGATTGCTGAAATCATGAAGGTGCGCCGCCGTCCCCGAGCAGCTGTGCGCACGCAAGCCGATGCTGACCTCGCGCGCGCCAGGGCTCGTTTGACCACTTCATGCAGAAGGAGATTTACGAGCAGCCCGAATCCGTGGTCAACACCATGCGCGGCCGCATCAACTTCGAGGACGGCACCGTCAACCTCGGCGGCCTCAAGTCGTACCTGTCCACCATCCGCCGCTGCCGCCGCATCGTTTTTGTTGCCTGCGGCACGAGCTACCACAGCTGCGTTGCGGTGAGAGGTCGTCACTGCCGCTGCCCGAATCCGCAGCCGGCTTGCTGACAGCGCCATGACTCTTCCGTGCGGCGCGCACTCCAGAGCCGTGCCACGTTCGAGGAGCTCACTGAGATCCCCGTCAGCGTCGAGCTCGCATCCGACTTCCTTGATCGCCGTACGCCCATCTTCCGTGACGACGTCTGCATCTTTGTCTCGCAGTCGGGCGAGACGGCCGACACGATCCTCGCCCTGCGCTACTGCCTCGAGCGCGGCGCACTGTGTGTCGGTGTGACCAACACGGTCGGCTCGTCGATCTCGCGCGAGACGCACTGCGGCGTGCACATCAACGCCGGCCCCGAGATTGGTGTGGCCAGCACCAAGGTGCGCTGCGTCAGCGCGAGCTCCGATGCTCTCTGCATTAATCGACTGCTAACCACCGAGTCGCCAGGCCTACACTAGTCAGTACATTGCTCTCATCATGATGGCTCTGCAGCTCTCGGCCGACCGCATCTCGATGGCGCAGCGCCGGAAGCAGATCATTGACGATCTGCACGAGCTGCCAAAGTACATCAAGGAGACGCTGGCGCTCGACGGCGACCTGCGCACCCTGGCCAAGGAGACGCTTCTCAAGGAGAAGTCGCTGCTCATCATGGGCCGCGGCTACCAGAACGCCACCTGCCTCGAGGGCGCTCTAAAGATCAAGGAGGTCTCGTACATGCACAGCGAGGGCATTCTTGCCGGCGAGCTCAAGCACGGCCCGCTGGCGCTGATTGACGAGAACATGGTGCGCGCATGGCGAAGGCTGGAGACCTTGTCGGTCTCTGTCTCGATGCTGACCTCGACTGCGCGACCATCCCATCGCCGCTGGCTTGCTTCTGTTACTTAGCCCGTCATTCTGATCATGACCAAGGACTCGCTCTACCCCAAGGTCCAGAGCGCTCTGCAGCAGGTCACGGCCCGCAAGGGACAGCCCATCATCATCTGCAACAAGGACGACGCCGGCATTTCCGAAAAGTTCAGGACTATCCGCGTGCCGCAGATCGTCGACTGCCTCCAGGGCATCATCAACATCATCCCCCTACAGCTGCTGTCGTACCACCTCGCTGTCATGAACGGCGTCGACGTCGACTTCCCGCGCAACCTGGCCAAGTCGGTCACGGTCGAGTGAAGACCCCGCGTGCAGTCGCTGCCGCTCTCGGCTGCCACGCGCGCACCCCAAGGGGCCTCTCCGCGCAAACCTGCCCAAGCGTGTGCATGCGGCGGGAACGAAACGAAAGCCCAAACAAAGCATGAATCGAGCAGTGTTGTTGAATTGAGTCGTGATGAAGAGATTATTTGAACTGAGGTGGCGGCGTCACTTTCTCCTGCGACCGCCACGGACCTCGTTGACGTTGCGGCGGCCGTATCCAATGATTGGCGTGCCGGCTTTGGAGAGCAGCGACGAGCCGCCCAGGAGCGACGAGTCGGCATCAAAGACGTCCTGTGACAGCAGCTTCTTGTCGCGGCGCTGCTTCTCCTTGAGCGCCTTCTGGTGCTCGCGCTGGTCCTCGCGAAGAACCAGGTCGTTGGCGGCGCGGCCGCCCTTGGCCTGCGGGATGCTGTAGCGCGTGCCGCGGAGGTTGTACTGGAAGTTCTTTTTCAAAAAGTACGTGATCTGGCCGTTGGCGTCGATGCCCACCGACGTGCGGAGCAGCGTGTTATTTCCGCACGACGGGCAGAATCGCTTGGTCATGTCGTTGGTCGATCTGGCCAGGGTGTGTGAGCTCCTGGTGGTGGGAATGGGCCTCTTGTGCAGCAAACTCACTTGTAGCAGGCGTGGCAGCGAAGCACCCATGTCTTGAGCTTGCGGATCACAACGCCGTCGACCGACATGACCTTGAGGTTCATCTGCATCATCACGTTCTGCGAAAACGGGACGGTCAACGACGCAGAGTCCGTCCGAGCCGGGTGCGGAGCAGGGCGGCCGAACCTGCATGGCAAAGTCCGACGTCATGCAAGCCACGGCGGGCATGCCCTCCTTGGCAGATGCAGGCGTGACACCGTACATGTCGCGCGCCTTGTGCTTGGTGACGTTCTTGGGCGTGATCCAGCCGCCGCCGTCGTCGTCGTCGTCCTCCGCCGCCTTGCCAGCAGCCTGGATCTGTGTCGCAGGCTCTGCCTCTGGTACGCTCGCAGTTGCAGCGTCCGGCTCGGCCTCCTTTGCGTCTGCCGCATCGATAGCCTCATCATCATCATCATCTTCATCCTCTTCGTCGCCGCTGGCGTCCTCCGAACCGTTTGCACCGTCTTCATCATTCTCGCCGTCTTCGGCATCTTCAAATGCGCCACCGTCGTCTTGTGCGTCGTCGAAATGGCTGTGTGCGTCCGCAACTGCGCTCTCCCGGAGGTCGCCCTTCTGCTCGCTTGCCTGGCCCTCGGCCGCCTGCGCTTCGGCCGCCTGTGCGCTTGCCTGTGGCTCGCCTGCAGGGGGAGCAGCCGGCGCTGCTGCAGCCTGGCCGCTTGGAGGCGCAGCGGGGACAACCTTCTTGCCGCCAACGGAAAGAGCCGCGCGAATCGGCTCCTTGCGCAGATGCTCGACGCCGTTGGTCTCCTTCTCGATCATCCACGTCAGGGCCATGATCCGCAAGTCGGCGACCGACAGCGACGAGAAGTCGCCCGTCTTCTTGGCAAAGGCGACGACTGCCGAAGCATGTTTCGTTTCACGTCAGCCATCGTTCGTCGAGCCAGCACCACCTCGGCCGTGCACTGCACGCAGCGCTGCTCGCGGTGGAAACCGCTATGCCTCGCGGCGTTGCCTTGGCGAAACGTACCTGCCGCCATGGCCTCGTCGGACGGCGCCCGCACAACCAGCTCAAACGGCAGCGTCGCCAGCCACTCGCGCGTCTGCGAGTCGCGCAGCTCCTTCATGACGTCGGCAACCGTGTAGAACTTGTCTGCCAGCTGAGCGATGCGCTGGTGCTGGCCCTTGATCAGCGGGCCGGCGTCGACAATAAGCGCATGCACACGGCGCGCGCTGGTCGGCGCTGCGTTGGTCGAGGCAGTCATGGCTGCCGCCAAAAAAAAGAAGAAAGCGTGCACGGCCGTGTCATGCGCTCGGTGACTTTTTCGGTGACATCCGATTCCGGCCGAAGCGGCGACGCACGGCTTGCCTCACGACGCCGACACACCATGGCCGACTCGGTGCTGCAGCGCAGGCTAGAGCCCATATACGAGATGCTCGACGCGCAGAACTTCCGCGGCGCCGTCCAGCTGTGCACCAAGGCGCTCAAGAAGACCGGCGCCGACGCTCCCATCAAGGTCCGGCGCGCGTCGTGATCACCCTGCATCACGGGTGCCGGACGGGCTGCCTCCGCGGCAGCCGTGCGGCTGGCTGCACCGCTTGCAGTGAAGCTGCCGGGGTGCAAGTGCCTTGCTGCATCTGGCAGCCGCAAGGCGCGCATGTCGATCCGCGGGCTCGACCTGCTGACTGCCACCGCCAAAACACAGGCGCTCAAGTCGTATGCCCTGCTGCAGCTGGGAAACACCGACGAGGCCTACGAGCTTGCGTCTCAGGTCGCGGCTACGAAGCCGGTTGATGCAGCCACGCTGCAAGCGCTGCGTTTGACTCTTCTCGGCGCCGGCAAGCGTGCGTCCCATGCACTTGGATCCGCCTTTCTCCAGCCTGTGCGATGCTGAATGACTGCTCTGGTCGTTGTCCGCAGCACATGACCTCGTTCCGTTGTACGAGTCGGCTTTTGAAGCCACCAAAAACGTCGAATGGGCCAACCACTGGTTCATGGCGCTTGTGCGCATCGGCGACCTGAAGGGGTACCAGCTGGTAAGCGCGACTGGCTCCCAGATCTGCTCTGGCATCGCGCGAGTGCTGACTTGAACGGTATAGGCAGCAACCAAGCTGCATAAGCTTTTCAAGGACAGCAAGTACTACTTCTGGGCCGTCATGTCGCTCTACATGCAGGCTATTTCTCCTGGATGCACAAACAAGGCCCTTCTTCTTTCGCTCGCGCAAAAGACGGCCGAGAAGGCTGTCAAGGACAGCACGCTGACGACCGCCGAGAGTAAGAGTCGACGCGGATCATCATGGCTGGCCGCCAAGCAAGCCTGCTGAACTCGACTTTTCAGTGCTGCATCTCTATCTAGCTATCCTCGACGAGCAGTCAAAGTTCGACGAGTCAAAGGAGATCCTCGCAGGCCCGCTGTCGGATCTGATCCGGGTCGAGTCCGAGCGCAGCCGAGTGTGTCTCGAAATCGAGCTCAAGCGAGCAGACTGGGGCTCTGCCGCTGCGATCGCTACAGAGATGCTTCAGAAAAAGTGTGCTGCCCGACCAGACGCGAGACTGCCTGTCCGTCCATTGCTGACTGCCTTGCTTGGCAGCATCGATGATTGGGCAAGCTACACCGCCCTCGCACAGGCCATCGGCAACCTCAAGTCAGGCGAATCGCTGTGCGTGTAGCTTTCGCGTATTAGTCATGTTTGCTGTACTCGAGATTACCCTGACATGTGCGCACTCGCTCAGAATCGCCGACGCATGGTCCCTGATCGAGTCGCTTCAGCAGCGATCGCTGAGCCAAAGCCAGCCTTGCCGCGGCCCGTTCTTGGCCGAGCTGCTCTTTGTCAGCCGCCGGATTCCACGTGCGGGTGGATCTGAGCCCTCGCTTGCTTCGCTGATCGTCAAGTACGTGCGTCAGTTCGGCTCTGCTCTTTCTTGCTTCGACGATCTCCTGCCGTACCTGCGCGCCGTCGACCCGAGTGACTATGCACAAATCGCAGAGAAGCTGCGCTCCGAGTTTCCTCTGTCGGACACGGAGCTCCCTGAATCGGGCCAGGAAAGTTTTATGGCAGTGCGGCAGCAAGATGCGAGATCCGAGGACTGACATCTGATGGTTTACTTTGTGATGTCCGTTACGCCCAAACAGATCGACTTCATCCGCATGGACGTCACCTGCCGCAAGATCCTGTGCTTCATGAGCGAGACCCTATTCACCGAGGTCGAGCGCGACCAGCAGATTTCCGAGCTTCTCCAGCGTTACCACTTGAGCGTGCCTCTTGGTGCTGCTCTCGATAACCGCGAGCGCCAGCCCGGCGACGACTACATCTCCCTCGCTGCCGAGTATCTGCTGGCTGCTTTTGTCGCGAGCCGCGGTGCGATGTCATGTCTGCCGCATGCAACCACGTGAGATGCAGCCGGCTGCTGACCAACCTTGTGCGACTGAACCCAGACCGCCAGATTCTGTACCGCATGATTGCTCTGGTTGAGTTTGCGATCGACAAAAGCAAACACAACTACCATTTCAGGCTCCTGCTTGTGCGACTCTACTTTGAGGCAGGCGTGTCGCAGCGTGCCCTCGACCACGCACAGGCACTCGATGTCAAGCAGGTTCAGCTCGACACCCTGAGGTAGGCGGCTGGTGTGCCGGCGATCGCATGCTTCGCATCCGCGCTCTAACGCTGAGGATCTTATTTGCGCCCCGCAGCTACCTGTTCACCACAGACCTCGAGCTGTTTGGACTGTATGGGCAGGCATCCCAGCACTTCTCGAATGGCCTGGACATCTACGACCGCAACAAGTCCGAGGTTGTGGCTGCTGAGCTGCATTGAAGTGCACCCTCAACTAGTCGTGCTGACACTGCCGATCTTTCGCAGACGACCGAGGCCATTCTCCAGGCCTTCCGCTTTGGCACGTTCTCAAAGGTGCTGGCATTGCATCCCTCTGTGTTTGAGGGTTGTGCAGTGATGGACTTGCTGACTCGATCCTCTGGCGGTAGATCCCGGAATTCATCAAGTTCTTTGAGCGGCTTGATCGCTCTGTGCAGCGCTCGCACTTCCGCATCCAAATCTCGCGCTGCGAGTTGATGTACTTTGCCAAGTCGATTGAGGACATGCGCGAGTTCTTCAGCGGTGTTGAAACAGACATGTTCCCATGGCAAGGTGCTTCTTAGGATGGGCGATGTAGATCTGCAAGCCAATGCGCGCAACTTACTAAGCAGCTCGGCAGATGAGGAGCTCGACAAGTGCCATGATAACCGCGACTTTACCGTCCTCTCGCAGTGCAGCAACAGCAAGGGCTCTATCGAGGACAAAATCCTCGGCGGCTCCTTCCCTGCCCCCTCGGTGAGCTTCTTCGTCGCAGGCAACCGCCGTCTCTTGGCTTGGCATTGCAGAACTGACACTTGGGTGGGCAACGCTGCAGCGAGCCTGGCGCAAGGTCCATAGCCTGGTCATTCTGTTGCTTCTGCGGATCAGCAAAGGGGAGTCTGGCCACCAGGGGACGGCCGAGTTGGAGAACGCTCTCGAGCAGGCGCTTGGCGATGCTGCATGGGCAAGTGCATCTGGGCGGCATTTCACGATGGGCTTTCACATCTCTGATGCACGCGGGACTCGATGCTTTGCAGATGGCGCCAGACCCGGCACGCGCCATGCGCATTGTCCTGCGACTTTCTCGCATTGTCGGCGGACGCCCTGTCGACAGCGCATCGGCCGGTAAGCCATTGCACATCCCAAAACAAGGTGCAATTGTTTAACGCAGTCCCGTGCCGCCGCAGAATGGGACGCGATTGTCGATGAATATGGGCGTAAGACCAGGCATGGGCTTCTGAGCCCAGCGGAAAGTGATGCTGACCTCACACTTTTCTTGGAAGGGCTTGTTGATGGGATCGCATCCGAGACCGCGCTGGGCCTCTCGCGCACTCTGGCCGAGTCTATCACGGCCGTCATTGAGGTGCGAGCTCTAATACGAGGTATCCTGAGTACTGCTCGCCCGCAGCCATGTCAGCTGATATGTGTTGTCCAAAGTCTTTGATTTCTCTGTCCCTTGCCTTGAGCGTTCTTCAGCCGGTGGTGGGTGCCTCTAAGAAAGCCAAGGCGAAGCAGGCAGCCACACGCGATCCTGTCGTGAGCAAGGCCGTCGAGGCGATCTCGGCAGCAACCAGCAAGGTCGTTGCCGCCCTGTCTGAGCGCAAGCAGACAGTCAGCAACATGGTCGACGCCGACATCAAGGGCTTCCTCTTTGATGGCCAATTCGACCCGAGCGGACCACTCGCGTTCCTTGCCGATGCATCGGTTGGTCATGGCCCCTCACCGCGGCTGCCACGGCGCACTTGGCTCACACCCGGTTGGCGCAGACAACGGCGAACACGGCCGAGTTTGTCCGCCGCGGCTGGCTGCTCTCGCTGGATGGCTACATCCAGGCTCTCAAGGGACGGATTCCATCCGTGTGATCTGCCCGCGCGCTAAACAGCTTGCTCGAGTGCGCTACGTTCATTTTGGCGCTCTGGCATCCATGCATGTGCCACCTTTTCTGAGCAGATGCGACAAACAATACGCTCGTGCGATTTAAGTGATGACCTGGAAGCATGTTGCGTCAGCGGGAGAGCATGGCCGTGCAAGGCGGCCGATTGCGGCAGCACGCACCGTGGGGGACTCGCGCTTGGTGAACTCGACCAGGCGCGAAACCTCGAGGGCAGTCTGGATGAGCTCCTTGATGGCAGCCTGAGCATCCTGGCCGTAGTTGTCGACCGAGTACTTTTCGACGTAAAGGCGGATGGTCGCACCTTGAGAGCCCGTGCCCGAGAGGCGGAAGATGATGCGCGAACCATCCTCAAAGAGGATGCGGATGCCCTGTTAATGTTTGGGTTGACAGGCGGAAGCAGCAAGTGGCGGTATGGCGTCAGCCGAGCTGCGTTCTTGTTTCTGGCAAGAGGCGACAGTCAGGCAGCACCTGGTTGGTCGAAACGCTGCCGTCGATGGGGTCCGTGTACTTGAAGTTGTCAATGTTGCGCACGGTGAAGCCGTGGAAAGTCTGGCCAACAAACTCGTCGCGCTTATGGTCGATAAAGGTCGTCAGATGGGCCATGACTTTGTTGGCGCCTTCGCTGTCGACCTCCTCATAGTCGTAGCGCGAGAAGTAGTTGCGGCCATATTCGGCGTAGTGTGCATTAAGAATGTCCTGCAGCGACGAGCCCGGCTTCGTCTCGTTCACCTTGGCCACGATCGACAGCCAGGCTGGTGGGGTCACCGCAGAGGCCGCGTGGAGTTCATGCGATTGTCAGCAACTGAAAGGGGCTTACGAGACGTGCGGATGGGAGGCTGGCAGATCCAAACTCACCAAGAACAGCCCAGATGCCGTCCTTCTCTCGGATGTGATCCGAGCCTGTGCCAAAGCTCTCCTCGCCGCAGATCGAGAGTCGTCCGGCGTCCATCAAGTTTCCAAAGAACTGGCCGTGGAAAGGTCAGCAGCGGCAGCCACTTGGCGCCGCACGATCCAAATGCAGCATCCAGCGTCGCACCTTCCAGCCAGTCGGCACCTCAAAGAGGGCAAAGCCCTTCTTCTGGGCAACGCTGCGAGGATGTCAGCCGATCAGCTGCGGTTGTTGCACCACAAATGCAACGGCGCGACTGACCGATCGATGGCGCCGCTAGTGGGCATACTGCGGGCGACGCCGTGGATGCCGGTCTTTTGGAAGTAAGGAATCAGGTGTGCGTTTGCCGCAATAACTGGGGTTTGGCCCTCGTCAGCACATCTGCCCACACAGAGCTGGTGACCTATCGAGTGCTCTTACCAGCAACCGAATCCGAGGGGTTGACAAACGTGCCCTTTCCAATGATCATGTTGCGGTCACCATCGCCATCTGAGGATGCGCATGAGCAGACCGCTGTTTAAGCCTGATCATCCTAAACCAACGACACTCACCAGACGCAGCACCAAAGTCGATGCCCTCCTTCTCGACACGCTCGACAAGCTCGTGGGCGTACTGGCCGTCAGGACGCCAGCTCATTTCAATTAGCATCGCGCGAGACGCGCAGAGACGACGCAAGGGCTCACCGTCAGGTTGGGGTCCGGGTGGCCGCCTCCAAAGTCCTCCTTGGGCACAAAGTTCATGACCGAAGAGATGGGCAGGCCAAGTTCGTCGACGAAAATGCGCTTGGCGTAGGGGCCAGTCACTTTGGACGGGTCAGCGCTGGGTCAAAAAAGTGGGCCAACCAAAACTGCGCGCGCACCTCCGTGCATGGCATCAAACAGCAGCTTGAACTGGGGCGAGTTGCTCAGGAACGACCTGATCGACGCAAAGTCGTAGATCTCCTTGACAAGGGTGACGTAGTCGTCGACCGAGTCGACCACCTCGACTGAAAAGGCGCCAAATGTGTGCGTTGCGACGACCGAGAGGTCGACCTGCAGCGGCGAGCAGCGGCAGTCAGGGCATGCGAGACGGCGGCGGGCAGTTGGCCTGCGCGGGATCCCACCTGCGGCACGTTGGCGACCGAGTAGTGCGCGAGCGACTTGCTGATCTGGAAGATCTTGTCGGTGACGGCCTCGGGGGCGGGTCCTGGCCGGGCAGAGGCAGAGCGGGCGGATCAACGGAGAGCGGGGGTGAGTCACGCGGCGATCAGGCCGGCCGGAGCGGTCAGACGACAGCGGCCGACTCACCTCCGTTCGAGATGTTGTATTTGATGCCAAAGTCGTTGTCGGGGCCACCGGGGTTGTGCGAGGCCGTGAGCAGGATGCCGCCGGTCGCATGGCGCTTGCGGATCAGGTTGGAGGCAGCTGCGGCGGCATGAGGAGGCGAGGCCGGGCAGCAGCGGCATCAGCCACGGGAGCTCGCGGATCGATCGGGCATCCATCGCCGGGCTGCGGCGATGCGGCGGGCACGCGGCCGCTCGCGACGCACAGACGCACCGGGGGTCGACAGGATGCCGTCCTTGCCAATGATGAGCTTGGCGACCTGTGCGTGCGTGGGATGCGGTGCGGGTGCAGGTGCGGGTGCAGGTGCGGGTGCAGGTGCGGGTGCAGGTGCGGGTGCAGGTGCGTCGCGCCGGCATGTGCGTCAGCTTGTGGCACGCAGCGAGCAAGGGCACACGAGCGAGGCGGGGCGGGGCGAGGCGGTCGTGCCTTGTTGCCCGCGGCCAGGCGGATGATGGCGCGGATGGCATCCTTGGAGAAGTAGCGGCCATCACCGCCGACGACGAGCGTGGCACCCTCGGGTCCGTTGGGCGGGATGGCGGCGAGGATCGACTGCACAAAGTTCTCGGTGTAGTGCGGCTGCTGGAACACACGCACACGCTTGCGCAGGCCCGATGTGCCGGGCTTCTGGTCCGCGAACGGGTTGGTGGGCACCTGCGCATCCCGGGATGGCCGGCGCGGCGGGGGCGGCGCCGATCGGCGTGTGAGGGCGGCATCCTGCACGGCGGCCGTGCCCGCAGGCGAGTCACGTTGCAAACTCACCTGCGAGATCTCGAGCGCTGTCATGACCGCGGGCAAGTCGGCGCGTGCGGCGGCTGCCGACACCGCGCGCTCGGGCGCGGGCGCGGGCGCTGCGGTGCGCAGCACAGACAAGACCAAGAACGCGGCAGGCCGCGTTCTGGCCAAGCGTCCGCCGCTGCGCCGCGCCGTGCTGCCATCGGACGTCTATGTGTCCCGCCGCTCCAACTTTGCCGCGCTGGCCAAGCGCACGCTGCGGCTGCTGGCGGCCGTGCGCGCGGGGGCATCGACCACGCCGGCGGCGGGCAACGCAGGCCCCGGCGCCGCGCCGTCCCGGCGTGGTGCGCTGACTCTCTCGGCGTGGGTGCTGGGCTGCAGCAGGGCGTCCAAGCTGCGCAAGTGCTGACGGCCGAATGCAGACCGGTCACCATCCACGGGCTTGGGGCGGCCATCGAGAGGGCCGTTGAGCTGGCGTTGCATGTCCAGCGGTCGGCGCCGTTCCCGGTCGAGCTCAGGACCACGACATCGTCTGTGACGCTCATCGACGACTTGCTGCCTGGCGCTGCTGCTGCCGGCGGAGATGGCGATGCAGATGCCGTCGAGACTGGCGATGACGGCGAGGCGATGGACACGCAGACAAGGACCAACTCGGCCATCCACATCGCGCTCGTCGTGAGTTAGGCTGGCCAAAGCTTGAAACCATGTCGGAATGCATGTTCATGTGTGTGTATTCATGGGTGGCGCCATAGCCAGATGGCGTGTGCGGCCAACAACAAGCGAGCATTATGGGCGATTGAGAGGAGTTGAAAGTGCACAGCGCCTGCCCGCCGTGCGATGCATCCTCACTGCGTCTTGTGGTGGCGCTGGCTCGCGTGGCTGAAGAGCTCGAGCTGCTTCTTGGCCGCGCCGCTTGCGATGCTCTGGCGGGCGAGCGCGACGCCCGCAGGCAGATCGGCGGCGAGACCCGAGACGTGCAGCAGCGCCGCGGCGTTGAGCAGGACAAAGTCCAAGATCGGACCAGACAGCTCGCCAGAGAGCAGCTGGCGCATGGTTGAGGCGTTCTCGACCGCGTCGCCGCCAACGACGTCGCGGAGCGGGTGCTCGGGCAGGCCAAAGTCGGCCGACGGCGAGATGGTGCGCTCGGTGATGTTGCCAGACTCGTCAAACTGCCAGACGAGCGTGTTGCCCTCGGGGCTGATCTGGACGCGCGGCGGTGCGCGTGCGCGTGTGCATGATCATGGCGGCAGCCTGGTCAGCCCGATGGGATGTGCTTCTCAAGCGCGTCCAAGGAATGTTCACCTCGTCCAGCCCAACACAGCCGTGGACAACCCAGCCGCTCTTGACACCGCTCAGGTGCAGGGCCTCGGCCATGGCGTGGCCAAGGTCGCGCGAGAAGACGCCGACGACCATGCGGGTCGGATGCGCCGGGTTGGTCATCGGCCCCAGGCTGCGCGCGAGGTCGGGGGGGGGGGAGATTGCGCAGTCAGCACTCGCAGCCTCGGCCAGGCTGAGGCGGCGGCGTCACACACAGGTTGAAGATGGTGCGCACGCCGAGCTCCTTGCGCGGGCCGGCGACGTTCTTCATAGCCGGATGGAAGACCTGGGCGAACAGGAAGCAGAAGTTGGACTCGTGCAGGATCTCGTTGACGGCCGCGGGCGACACGGCCGACAGGTTGCAGTCGAGGGCCTCGAGGACATCTGCGGAGCCGGACGTCGACGACGATGCGCGGTTGCCGTGCTGCAGGCACCGGCGACATGGGACGGCGCAGGCGCCGCGGGGATCGCGGGGATCGCGGGGATCGCAGGTGGCACGATCATTGCGGGCACGTCATCGGCGTCAGCGTGCGTGGCTGGGAACACTGGCTGGCTGGCTGAGTGGAGCAAGCGCACCTTGGCGACTTTGGCGCCGGCGCCTGCGGCGACAATGGAGGCGGCGGTCGAGACGTTGAAGGTGTTCTGGCCGTCGCCGCCGGTGCCGACAATGTCGACGACGTCAAAGGGCAGGCGCACGACGGGCAGCGCGGCATCGCGCATGGCGCCGGCGACGGCGGCGACGGCGGCCGCAGCGGCCGCAGCGGCGGAGTGGGTGAGCACCGCAGCTGACGCCAGGGGCGCAGCGAGCAGCGCCAGCGGCAAAAGCATGAAGCAGAGGAAGATTTGGTCATCAAGCTCGGAAGCAGGATGATGCCTCGCCGCCGCCGCCATACACGCGGATTGAGTACGGAGAGTGGGTCTCGCTGTAAAGCAGATTCATTGAACGACAAAGGAAGCTTAGAAAAGAGAACAAACGGGGTCATGGGAAGGGGAGGGGAAGTTGACAAAAAGGTCTATAGTCATGGAAGTCGGAGAATGCCAGAGAGGGGCCGGGGG
>JADGIZ010000378.1:0-14822 GCA_027604665.1 Polyrhizophydium stewartii | reverse complement strand
ACCGCGACGCCGGTGTTTTTGGCATTTTTGAGGCCCCGAATGCACGCCGGCGGAAGCCAACCGAGCCGCACCGGCGCAGACTCGAGCGCGAGCGACTTTTGCGGCAGATTCGAGCGGGTCGAGGTTGGCCAAAAGGCCAGCGGGGCAATAAAGAGGTCCCACCGAGATTCGAACTCGGGTTTCAAGATTCAGAGTCTTGTGTGATGACCAGCTACACTATGGAACCGCACGTTCGTCGCGGCGCCGACCCGCTACTGGAATCCGCGCCGCACAAAGCAAGCATGGTGAACGTGTCCGCGCTGTTTGCGGGCACTGCGCTGGCTGCACGCACAGCCCAGACCCACGCATGATGCGCACGACTGTTGCGGCCATGTGCGCATCTCGCTGAGGCCCCGCGCCGCGCACCACGTCAGCCGCATGCTCCGACACTCCGCCAAGCCAACTCCGACCGCCATCAAAAATGCCCCGGCTGCCTCCGCCCGACTTCCCCGTGCTCACGGCCGGCACACCCGCCTTCTCCGCCCCCCCCCCTGCGCGCCGGCCGCAGCAGACGCACTGCCGCGCGCCATGATTCCCTCGGCCAAGGCGTTCCGTAGGGGCCTTGTCGTTGCTTTCGGCGTGCTCGTCCAGCCGCTGGCCGACTCGACGCTCCCGCCCGTGCCGTGCGCCGTCGACCGGCCCACGCCCACGCTCGCCAGCTCCGCGGCCCTGGCCACCGCGCCGCCGGCCGCCGTGGTGCTGCAGCCGGTGCTGGCGCCGTCTCGCCCGCTTTGCGGCGCAGCCGTGCTCGACGACTCTGAGCCGCTGGCTGTCGCCACCACGCCCGTCGTGCTGGCTGGGCTGAACCGGCTGAACCGGATGCTGGTGCCGGACGGCGGTCTCGTCCAAGGTGCGTCGTGGCCTCGCCGCCTCATGGCACGGTCGGCTTGAGCTGACGGCGGATGCGCAGCCGCCCTGGAGCTCACTGCGCAGCTGCCGACCTTCAACGTCCCGCTGCCGGCGGCAGTCGTGGGAGTCGTTGTGCTCCACCTGCTGGCGGTCGGACTCATGACCAAACGCCTGCCGCCGCTGCCGCCGACGCCGCGCCTGGACGACGCCGACTGCGCCGAGGCCGACAGCGACGATTCCCAGTCCTCTGCGCACCTGACGGCCGTGGTCGAGCCGCGGGTCGACGCAAGCTCGTGCGCGACCGACACGGCGTCGCTGATCTCGACCGTCGGGTGCGATCTGGTGTTCCCCGTCGACACTGGCGCGGGCTTCGGGTTCCGCCTCGCCAAGCCGGCGGCCCGCGCAGAGCCTGCGCCGCTCGGCACCTGCCGCCGCAGGCTCGACCGGCTCTGGCGCAGGCTGGCCGCGGCCGCGGATGCAGCGGCGTCGGCGGCGGCGTCGACAAGCGCGAGCTTCTCGGCGGCCGCGGCGGCGCTGGGAGCCCTGTCCGAGGTGCCGCTCGCTGCCGGACCGGCGCCGCGGTTCGTGCCGCCTGCGCACGCCATCTGGACCCACTACCTGCCTGGCGCAAGGCGCAAGGCCAGGCCGACCCGCCGCGAGACCCGTCCGCGCTGGACCTCGGTGCATTCCCAGCGCAGGGCACGCAGCACTGCCGCCTCGCCGCCCGCCAGCGCCGGCGTCCGCCCAGGCCACGGCGACGACGGAGTCGAGACTCTCTGCCGGCGGCTGCTGATGGTCCTGTCTCGCCTGGCCAGGCAGTCCAAGGCGCCTCTGGGCGAGTCCCACCAGGGCGGGCTCTGACAAGTGCGTTGATGATGTGAATGAAGCCTCTGCCAGTGTGAGACGGCGGCTTTTTGGGATAACGTCGGCAGCCGGCCAGGATGGCGCACTCGGCCAGTGCCGTGCAAGCATGCGGTGTGCGCGGGGAGGGAGTGCACCGGCGAGCGGGCAGCACTCACCGACACAGGGCGGCCGTTGCCAAGCAGTGCCTCGGCGAGATCTGACTGCGCCAGACGCCCAGCCAGGCCCGGCTGTCGCGGGCAGGGGCCGCATCAGTGGCCAAGCGGCGGGTGGCTGACTCGTCACAGTCCCTGAAAGACGGAGCCCTGCCAGCATGGCTCCTTCTTACCGGCTGTGTGCCGGCGGGCCGAAATAAAAACCGCGACGCCGCACGTTCCCCGCTCCGCGGGAATGGGACACACGCTGTCGCTCCTTGGCTTGGAGGCGGCGGCCGCCGCCGCGCTGCCGCCCGGCGCATCGCACTGGGACCGCATGCCCGCCGAGCTCAGGCACATGGTCCTCGAGGCCGCCGGCACGCTCACCAAGTTCGCGGCCGGCGTCGTGCTGCCCGCGGAGCTGCAGTCGCTCAGCATGGCGCAGCAGGACGAGCTCTGGCGGGACGTCTTTGAGTGCGACTGGCAGGGCGACCTCAAGTCGCTGCCGAGCCCGTTTGGGCTCTCGGCGTGCTTCACGTCCGTGCGATCAAGGGCGATGCTGGCACGCATCCGAGCGGCGGGCATCGCGGACGCCCAGACGCTCGGCCGCGTCGCCATCCGCAACGGCTGGACCGACGAGCTCGACCACGCCAAGCCCGAGCGACTGGCCGAGGCCGCCGCGCGCGAAGGCGCCGTGTGGCTGCTCGCGGAGCTCGTCGACGTCCGCAAGACGGCGCAAGTCGACTGGATGCACGCCTCGATGGCGGCGATGGCCGGGCATGCCGACACCGTGCGGTTTGTCTGCGAGCGCATGCCCGCCAAGCACTGCGGCGCCTACCTGGTCGACTGCGCCGCCGCCAACGGCCACGTTGGCGTGGCCGAGTGGCTGCATGGCCGCTTCGGCGCCAAGTGCTCGCGCGGCGCCGCCGACGACGCCGCGGGCAACGGCCACGTCCATGCCCTCGGGTGGCTCGAGCAGCACATGGGCGTGCAATGCACCGCGGATGCCGTTGCCAAAGCTGCGCGAGGCGGCCGCTTGCACGTGCTGCAGCACCTGGCCAGCACGCGGCCGCATCTGCTGCGCGATGCGGGCACGATCGATGCGGCGGCCGCTGGCCGCGACGTGCGGGTTCTCAAGTGGCTGCATGCGCGGGGCATGCTCGCGGCATCGCAGGACTCGGTGCGAGCGCTGGTCAAGGACGGCGCGGCCGAGTCGGTCGAGTGGCTCTGCGGCGCATTCTGCCTGCCGGTCGCACAGGACGTCTTGGTCGAGGCATGCTCGTTCAACCACGGCGCACTCGTGCGGTGGATACTCGCCCAACGCGGCATCGCCGTCTCGCATGACTCCATCGCCGCCGCGGTCCGGCTCAAGTCGCTGGACGCACTCAAAGCATTGATCTTGCACGACTCCTCGATGCTTGCCGTGATCGCCGCACACGCCGCCGAGACCGGGAGCAGCATTGTCGGCTGGCTCGGCGCGCGATATCCCACTGTCGGCACCACAACCCGTCGCTGACAAGACACGGCCGCAGTCACAAGCCGGCCCAACCTCGTACTGCACATCTCTCTCTTTCTCTCGCCAAACGCATGCAGTCTTCCTCTGCGTCGCTCGCTCTTGTGCGAGCACCACTCGACCTCAACCACTGCTCGAGTTTGAACTCGAATGCCTCACTGATTCCCAAGCCCTTGGCTCGCCTCCCTCGTTTGCAGGTTATATAAACGCCTCTTGGCCTCGACAACCGCCTGCGAGAGCATGCCGCAGGTGTTGCGGTGAGCGCTGTGTGGTGCCTGATGTGGGTGGGAGAGGACAGGCATCAGCGAGCCGGGCTGCCTCGAACCACTTTCCGCGACTCCAGGCAGCTCGAGGAGGCAGCACCGAGCCGCCGCCGCCCAACGACAACCGACACGCTGCCGCATGTGGACGAGCCGGCGGCCCGCGCCTGGCGGCAGCAGCGGCAGCAGCGGCATCACCGCGCACGGGGGCTCGCACTGGGACCGGCTGCCGCGCGAGCTCGTGGACATGGTGGTTGCGGCGGCCGGCCCGCTGACGCAGTTCGTGCACGGGCGGCTGCTGGCGGCCGAGCTGACGCCGCCGGTGCGGCAGCAGGTGTGGGCCGAGGCGCTGGCGAGCGAGTGGGGCGGCGACCTGCGCTCGCTGCCGGCGGTGTCGGGCTCGAGCGAGTGCATGCTGGCGATCGGCAGCCGCGGGATGCTGGCGCGGGCAGCGGCGGCCGGAGTCGCCTCGCACTGGATCCTGCAGCGGGTGGCCGTCGCGCGCGGGTGGGCGGACCTGGTCGACACGGGCGACACGGGCGGCGGCGGCAGCGCCGGCAGCAGCGCGCGGCTCGAGGTGCTGTGCTCGGTCGCGGCGGCGGCCGGCGCGCTGTGGCTGCTGGAGCACCTGGTGGACGAGCGCGGCGCGGCGGTGACGCCGAGCGCGGCGGTCGCGGCGGCGGCCGGCGGGCACCTGGCCGTGGTTGCGTGGCTGCACGCGCGGCGGCCGGCGGCCGTGACGCAGGCGGCCATGGACGCCGCGGCGCACGAGGGCCACGCGCACGTCGCCGCGTGGCTCGCGGCCCACGCCGCCGCCCGCTGCACGCGCTCGACGGTGCTGCTCGCCGCCGCCGCCGGCCGCGTCGCCGTGCTGGACGCGCTCGCCGCCCGCTTCCCGGCCGCCGTCGCTGCCGCGCTCGGCGGCCCGCAGCCCGCCGCCGTCGGCGACGCCCGTGCGCTGCGCTGGCTGCTCGCCCGCGGCATCGCCCCGCAGCCGCAGCCCGCGCTCGCCGCGATGCTGGCGCGCGGCGACGCCGCCGGCGCAGCGTGGGCCTGCGATGTGTTCGGCATCGCGGCGTCGAGCGACATGCTCGCCGGCGCGGTCGCGGGCGACCACGGCGCCGCCGTGCGCTGGCTGCTGCGCCAGCGCAGCGTCGCCCTCGCCGACGACGACGTGGCGGCTGCCGTTCGCGGCGGCTGCGTGGCCGCGCTCGCCGCCATGATCGCCCACGATGCGCGCTGCGCGCCGCTCGCCGCGCGGCTGGCCGTCGAGCGCGGCGACCTGGCTCTCGTCGAGTGGCTCCACATCCGCCACCCAGGCAGCATCGGTCAGCAGCTGATCGAGGCAGCAGCGGCGCTCGGGCACGTTGAGATGATCGCCCTCGTGCTCAAGGGCAACGACGCCGGCGGTGGCGACGACGAAAGGCCGGGAGGCATTGACACAGCTGCGGTCGCGGCGGCATCGGCTGCGGCGCCGCCAGAACGCCGAGCGCAGATCCGCGCGCTGGTGGATGCACACATGCGGCAACGCGGAGCTGGCCGCGCGAGCATGCAGTGCTTGCAGATGTGAACCGTCGGATGCACATTGATGAGTGCTGGCATGCGGCTCGGTCGATGGCATCCATCGATCTCCCCGAGCCAGGCCTGCCCGGCTGCCGCTTCGCCCTGTGACGCTTCGTCGAGGAGCCGAGTGAGAATGGTGTCGTCGTTGGCCGGGGGTCCTGCTCCTTGGCCGTGTCAATGGGCGGGTTGAGGCCTGCCTGTCGTCGAGCGGCTTTGACCGAGACGCCGACGAGAACGAGGTGTGCGAGTGGATGCACATTGTCGATGCCGCCGTCGCACTGGATGCAACGGTCGGCGGCGAACGGGTGGTTGACAAGCAGCAACGGGATGCGCAGCGCAGAGCGGGCCGTCCAGAGGCCATTCATGCCCAATCAAATGAGCAGGATGGCTCATGTCGGGCAAGGGGCGAGGTGGCCGACGGAGATCCAATCATGAATGAATCGGCCGTGTCTGCCAGGCATGTCGGCATCGATTCTGAGTGAGAGCACGGATTTCAGGCATTCTGCGATGCGGTGAGCACCGATTGTGCTGACTTGATGCGGCCGACGGCGTGCGCTGGCTGGTATTGAAGAAGGCATCGCTGCGCTCGCATGGTGTGCGGGACAAGGCCGAGAATGCCGGCGATTCCCGACGAAAGCACGAGCCAGATGCGGCCTCGCGGCAGATTGATGCCGGCGTGAACTCGATGCATGCATCACTCAGCACTGGCCGTGCCCAACGGACAAGAGTGCGAGACGCCAGCGTCTCGAGGGCAGGCACCATGTGGGGAACGCATGGCCGCGCCGATGTTTGTTGTGGGAACCGTTCCCAGAAGTTTCTTGTTGCGATGACTGGCGACTTTGCATCGACTCCCGCCAAATACACTTTCCTTGAGCATGACCTATTGGACCGAGCGCTCTCTCGCCGCCGCACTGGCCGCGGACCCGGCTGACCTGGTTGCTCGCCTCAATAACCTCGAGGACGCGCTCCTGATGCTCCAGGAGCAGAAATACTACCTGTACGAGCGCCTCGCCAGCGAGTCCGAGTCGCCGTTGCTCGGCGGACTCGCCGGTGGCGGCGACCAGGCTGCTCGCATCCGGTCGACGGCGACCAACGAGTGGGATCGAATGCCCACCAAAATCCAGAACAAGATCCTTGCGCACGCCGGCGCTCTCACGCAGTTTGTCAACAACCGCATCGAAAACCTCGACTGGTGGAGGTTCATCCAAATTGTGTCCGATGCTTTCGAGCTCGACTGGCAGGGCGACCTCCTCATTTTGCCGTTCGAGAAGTTCAAGGACAACCTTCTCGACGAGCCGTTCTGGCTGCTGCACACGCGCAGCATGTATGTCCGCGTCAAGGCACTCGGCCTCGACTTTCTCAAGGACGGCCTCGACCAAGCTGCGATTCTCAATTGGTGGATCGACCTGCTTGATTTCAAGGCGGCACAGCATCTCTCACATATGGCTGCGCGCTGCGGCAGCATCGCGATGCTCAAGCATCTCGTCGACGAGCGCAGGATCGCAGCACTCGACGCTGAACATGCCCAGCTTGCTGTGTGCTTTGGCCATCTTGGGATGCTCAAGTGGCTTGCCAAGCGCATGCCAAACGGCACATGGACAGCAGAGGTGATGGATTGGGCGGCCGGCAACAACGCGCTTGATTGCGTCAAGTGGCTGCATGCCAACCGCACCGAGGGCTGCACGACCGATGCCATGGACTGGGCCGCCCAAAAGAACTGCATTGGCATGCTCGAGTGGCTGCACGCTTGCCGCGTCGAAGGCTGCACGACCGACGCCATGGATCTCGCTGCCGAGAGGGGCCATCTCTGGATCGTCGGGTTCCTTCACAACAATCGCACCGAGGGCTGCACGAGCAAGGCAATGCTCAAGGCGGCCGAGAACGGCCATGCCAGCATTGTCATGTTCCTGCACAAGTGTCGCAGAGAAGGCGTCATTGCCGATGCAGCCCAGGCCGCCGCCCGACACGGCCGCCTTGCCGTGATCATGTGCATCCATTCGCTTGTGCCAGAGGCCATCACGGTTGCCGTCATGCGCAAGGCGATCGAGGGCGGCCACGTCGACGTGCTCGAGTGGATGCTTGACAACACGGGTGTGCGCCTGACATCCGACCACATCACTTGCGCAGTCAAGAGTGGCCAGCTTCACCTGCTGTCGTGGTTCCGCAAGCGCGTTCCCGGCATGCTGCGCGCGCACAAGGTGTCCAAGATCGGCGCGCAGCAGGCGGACAGCGTGATTGAGTGGTTTGGCTCGCCGGATGTGCTGGGCAGCCCCACGCCGGCGGATGTCATGCGAGTGGCGACGCGACTCAACAAAGTCGCTGTCATGAGGTGGCTGCTCTGGCACCTGCCCGACACCAAGTGGCACAATGGCGACATTGAGTTGGCCCGCGAGCTGATCTCTGCTGCTTGAATGCCGAGAAGCTGCCAGCGGTTTGCTGAGTGAAGCGGATTTGCGAGAACACATAGTGCACAGGCGGCTCATTGGGTCAACCGCCAAGTACCAAGGATGGCAGAGCCTTGTGCAGCGCAGAGCGTGCCGCCCAGAGGCCGCTCATGCCCAATCAAATGAGCAGGATCGTTCATGTCGGGCAAGGGGCGAGGTGGCCGACGGAGATCCAATCATGAATGAATCAGCCGTGTCTGCAAGGCATGTCGGCATCGGCTCTGAGTGAGAGCACTGACTTTAGGAATTCTGCGATGCGGTGAGCATCGATTGTGCTGACTTGATGCGGCCGACGGCGTGCGCTGGCTGGCATTGTGGAGGACATCGCTGCGCTCGCATGGTGTGCGACACAAGGCCGTGAATGCCGGCGATTCCCGACGAAAGCACGAGCGAGATGCGGCCTCTCGGCAGATTGATGCCGGCGTGAACTCGATGCAGGCATCACTCAGCACTGGCCGTGCCCAACGGACAAGAGAGCGAGACGCCAGCGTCTCGAGGGCAGGCACCATGCTGGGAAGGCATGGCCGCGCCGATGTTTGTTGTGGGAACCGTTCCCAGAAGTTTCTTGTTGTGATGACTGGCGACTTTGCATCGACTCCCGCCAAATACACTTTCCTTGAGCATGACCTATTGGACCGAGCGCTCTCTCGCCACCGCACTGGCCGCGGGCCCGACTACCCTGGTTGCTTGCCTCAATGACCTCGAAGCCGCCCTCTTGATGCTCCAGGAGCAGAACGACTACCTGCACGAGTGCCTCGCCAGGGAGCCCACGTCGTCGTTGCTCGGCGGACTTGCCGGTGGGGGCGACCAGGCTGCTCGCATCCGTCCGACGGCGACCAACGAGTGGGACCGCATACCAGCCGAGATCCAGGAAATGATCCTTGCGCACGCCGGCGCTCTCACGCAGTTTGTCAACAACCGCATCAAGAGCCTCGACACGTCGAAGTTCAATCAGGTTGTATCCGATGCCTTTGAGCTCGACTGGCAGGGCGACCTCCGCATTCTGCCGTTCGAGAAGTTCAAGGACACTATTCACTACAAGCCGTTCTGGCTGCTGCACACGCGCAGCATGTATGTCCGCGTCAAGGCACTCGGCCTCGACTTTGTCAAGGACGGCCTCGACCAAGCTGCGATTCTCAACTGGTGGATCGACCTGCTTGATTTCAATGCGGCACAGCATCTCTCACATATGGCTGCGCACTGCGGCAGCATCGCGATGCTCAAGTATCTCGTCGACGAGCGCAGGATCGCAAGGCTTGGTGTTGATCATCCCTGGCTCGCTGCATGGTCTGGCCACATCGAGGTGCTCAAGTGGCTTGCAAAGCGCATGCCAAACGGCACATGGACAGCAGAGGTGATGGATTGGGCGGCCGGCAACAACGCGCTTGATTGCGTCAAGTGGCTGCACGCCAACCGCACCGAGGGCTGCACGACCGATGCCATGGACCGGGCCGCCAAGTTCAACCAACTTGACACACTCAAGTGGCTGCACGCCAACCGCACTGAAGGCTGCACGACCGACGCCATGGATCTCGCTGCCGAGAAGGGCCACCTTGGCGTTGTTGAGTTCCTGCACAACAATCGCACCGAGGGCTGCACGAGCAGGGCAATGCTCAAGGCGGCCGAGAACGGCCACGCCGGCGTTGTCGTCTTCCTGCACAGGTATCGCAGCGAAGGTGTCATTGCCGATGCAGCCCAGGCCGCTGCGCAGCATGGCCGCCTTGCCGTGATCAAGTGCATCCATGCGCTCGCGCCAGAGGCCATCACGGTCGCCGTCATGCGCAAGGCGATCGAGGGCGGCCACGTCGACGTGCTCGAGTGGATGTTTGGCAACACGGGTGTGCGCCTGACATCCGATCACATCACTTGCGCAGTCAAGAGTGGCCAGCTTCACCTGCTGTCGTGGTTCCGCAAGCGCGTTCCCGGCATGCTGCGCGCGCACAAGGTGTCCAAGATCGGCGCGCAGCAGGCGGACGGCGTGATTGAGTGGTTCGGCTCGCCGGATGTGCTGGGCAGCCCCACGCCGGCGGACGTCATGCGAGTGGCTACGCGACTCAACAAAGTCGCTGCCATGAGGTGGCTGCTCTGGCACCTGCCCGACACCAAGTGGCACAATGGCGACATTGAGTTGGCCCGCGAGCTGATCTCTGCTGCTTGAATGCCGAGCAGCCGGCAGCAATTTGCAGAATGAAGCGGATTTGCGAGAACACATAGTGCACAGGCGGCTCATTAGGTCAACCGCCAAGTGCCAAGGGTGGCAGAGCCTTGTGCAGCGCAGAGCGTGCCGCCCAGAGGCCGTTCATGCGCAGCGCAGCGACCAGACCGACCCCGCGCGAGCGCAATCTGGTCGAACTTTGGGTCGTGAACAAAGCCGGAAGCCGTGCACATCTCAAGGTTGCGTTGCTGCATTGCCGATGGTCCTGCCAACCCGCGCAAACGCATTGGTCCGTCTGCGCACCGCGCTTACCCATGCGACCATTAAACCAACGCGTATCACAGAACACAAGCCGTTTATACCACAACTTTTAATCTCATACCGGCCAACCCGTGACACCACGGATCCCCACACGTCCACACGTACAAACGCTCATTCATGCATCCGCAGACGAATCGCCACGCAGCGTGCCGGCCCCAGCATCCCCATGCTCGCAAGAGCGCCCGCCAACACGCAGGTCAACGCCAGCGTCACTCGCAACGGCCACAACGCGCTGCATGATCTCGGCCAGCTGCGCGCGCAGGGCGTCGAGCGCCGCGCACGGCCGGGCCGCTTGGCACGTCTCGCAGGCTGCGTTGTGGCGCATCGCAGCGAGCTCGAATTCTGCGAGGGACATCTGGGCGTTGGCGAGTGCCTTTTTGAGCGTGCGCATGATGCCGGGTGGAGGCGTGTCAGCGCACGGCACTCGTCAGCGCGCGGGTTGGTGGTGGTAGTGGTGTTGTTGTTGATGCCTTGGGAGGAGGCGTGGACTCACCAGCTTGTGCGAGGCGAGCTCAAGGTTCTTTGCGTACAGGCGGGACAAGAGCGACGAACTCGATTCATGGCTATCGGCCGTGCTGCCCACATCGTCGTCGTCCTGGTCGTCGTCGTCATCGTGATCGTCCTGGTCCTCATCGCTGCTGCTGGCGTCATTGCCGTCGTCGCGAACGGGCATAGAGGCGCCTCTGCTGGCGTCGCTCGTGCGGTGGAGCTGCGCGTAGAGTGGCTCCGAGTCGATGGTCGCCTGCGACCCACGCGAGCCGCTTGCACCAGCACATCCATCGCCGTAGCCATCAGCCGCATCAGCGATCCCGCGGTCGTCGGATCCAGCCTGCGGGGTGCGGCCGTCGCTGACTGCGTCCGAGCCGCGCGGGGACGTGGCCGCCGACGACACCGACGCCGACGACGGACGAGCCTGGTTGGCGCGGCCGCTCGAGCGCAGCGCGTCCGCTGGCCGCTCGTTGCTGCACCGCGACGGCGGACGCGGCAGGTCTGCTGCGGGGCTGCCGCCTTCCGCATGACCGCGGCGGTGTCTCGGGCTGCGCGCATGCACTGCCGACGCGGCTAGCAGCTGCAGCCCGCCCTGCACAGCCGCGACTCCACCGCCGCCGCCGCCGCCGCCAGCAATCGCGCCATCGCCCGCACCCGAGAGTAGCCCCGAGTACACGACAATAAACTCTCTGAAGAAGGGCTCGTCCCACTCGAGCATGCCGTCGAGGTACCCAATGAGCTCGACGGTGCGCTCGACGCCCCACACGCCGCCGAGACTGCGCACAAACAGCGCGCACACGGCTGGCGGCTCGACATGCAGCAAGTACGCAACGCACAGGCCAATCTGGGGCTGCATGGGCCAGTCGCGACACAGCAGGGCAAACACACACCCAGCGAGATCCGGCAGCCAGTCGGCGAACACCGTTGCGAGCAGACGCGCGGTGGTCTGCACGCTCCAGCCCTGCACCATCCACCGCAGCGCCGTCGCTACTTGCTTGGGCTTGTACTCCTTGACCAGACGCGCGAGCCGCGGCGCGGTGAGGTCCAGGTTGCGCTCGTCGCGGATGTAGTCGTAGAAGCTTGCGTTGTAGAGCACGTCCATGGCTTGCATGCTCCAGTCGGTGTCGATGTGCGCGTACTCGTGCTCCCAGGGGAGTGTGGGCGTGCCCGACGCGCGCGACAGGCGCGATGCCTGCCGCGACGCGTCCGAGGCGCGAGGCGGCTGCTGCTGGGGTTGCGACTGCTGCTGCTGCTGCTGATGCGGCGGCGGCGGTGGCGGCGCGGGAGGATCCGGGACTCCCGCCGACGCGGCGACGGTCGACGGCCGCGGCGAGGGGTGCAGCGGCGTGGGCAGCGACGGGATCGACACGGCGCGGGCGACAATGCTCGCGGCGGCGGCGATGCTAGCCGACGGGCGGTGGTCAGACGGGGCGGACGGGCGGTGTCCGGACGCAACAGACGAGCGGCGGTCCAGCTGAGAGGACTGACGACCCGGCAAGGAAGGCAGCGGCGGCAGCGGCGGCAGCGGCGGCAGCGGCGGCAGCGGGCCGATGGCGACGCCCATGTCCGGCATACTGCTGGTGCGACGGTCCTGTCGCACAGGGCCCTGCGCGGCGTCGGCAATGGCACTGGCGGCGAGCAGCACGGCCTCGGATCGGCCGCGGTGCTGCTGCCACCACATGCGGCGGCGCGCCATGGGCTCGTCGGCGCCGGGCGAGTCAATGTGCCTTGCAGGCGTGGATCCGCGCGATGCAGGGCCGCCGGCAGCCGGTCGATGGGCGGCAGCAACGGTCGATGAAGTGGTGGTGGTGGTGGTACTGGCAGCAGCAGCAGCGGCGGCGGCGGTGGCAGCAGCAGCGTCCGAGACGGAGGCGGCTGCATCGGCGGCAGCGGCGTCGAGGCTCGCGAGCGACAGGCTCGAGTGCATGACGGTCACGAGGCGGAACAGCGGGCTGTCGCTGGTGGCCGGGAAGTACTGCTTCTGGCTGCGCAGCGGGAACGGGTCAGAGCCCTGGGTGCTGGGCCGCTGGGCGGACGGCGGGTCCGATGCCGGCGGCTGAGGGCTGGGACGGTCGCTCGACTGCGATGCGCGGGGACGGTCGCTTGACTGCGATGCGCGGGCATGGTCGCCCGTCTGCGATGCACGAGCCGCTTCTGCGTCGCGGCGGTCGAGGTACTTGACCTCGTCCTCGATAGACTTGATGATGCTCGCGAGCGTTGCCGTGCGCAGCCTGCCGATGCGCATCTCCGGGAGGAGCTGAAATGAAGTGAGCTGAGGTAAGCCGCGAGCTGGGCGGCTTGCAAGGTCTGGGGAGTGGGCTGCTCGGGATGGAGGTGGGGCGTGGATGGGGCAGCGCGATCGGCGGGGGAGGCGTGGATGCACGGTTCATTCGGGCTGCACGGTCACCACAGGTCGAGATCCACGTGGGCGGACTCGATCGTGCGCTCGAGATGGCGGGTCTCGTCGAGGATGCTCTGCGCGACGCAGGGCGGTCAGTCAGCCGTTACGGGTCGGGATGTGAGGGAGGCATGCTACGGGCTTGCCTTGACGCGGGCTTGCAGCTGAGCACGCTGGAAGGCGCGCCATCGCTCGTCCTTTTGGTCCTGCACGAACTGGCGCCAGCGGCGCAGGCATCTGCGGGGCACGATGCTGTTGCAGGGCGTGTGAGTATAGTTTGGGGCAGTGAGACTGTGGAACAGCAAGCGGCACGAACCGACGAGCGAGGGCATCTGCCCGCCTGCAAAGCCGCGCTTCGAGCTCTGCGCGAGCGGCGGCAGCGGCAGCGGCCTTGGATGCCCAAGCGCGAAGGAAGACGGCAGCCAGGTGCTTGCGGTGGTGGTATTCAGAGATCAGGGCATCTTGCATATGGCGCTTGGCGGCCTGCGCCGGATCGGGTCAGTGATGGAGGCTGAGCGGCGCGAATAGCCGGCGGGGATTGCGCACCGCGCGCCAGATGCGCAAGCTTGCGGTGAGAGCCCGCGCGCGGAAGACGGCGTGAGCGCGGCGCTCGACAGCGGCCCAGGCAGCTTCTGTGCGTGCGGTCCAGATGCGCATTGCGTGGCGCAGCAGCGAGGCCGAGTGGAATGCGGCGGCGGCTTGCTCGTCGTCACGGCGGCGGCGCACAAAGTCGCGCCACGGGCGGAAGGCGTAGACGCGCATGATGATGCGTATGTGGGCAGCGCGGGCGAGCTGCATGCGCTTTATCAAAGCTTCTCGCTGCTTCTGCATCTCTGCGAGCCTCTGCAATGGAGGCAGAGGCGAGTGAGTTGACGTGAGAGGCGGTCGATTCGGGCGAGAAGTCGACGACGTACCAAGCGGGCTGCGTCCTCTGCGCGGCGGCGCTCGAGCGCCAGGCGGGCACGCTCGGCGTCGGCGCGCTCCTGTGCAGCACGGGCGGCCTCTGCGCGGGCGGCCTGCGGCGGTTGAGCGTTGTCAGCGGCGAGAAGCTGGCGGATAGCAATGCGTGGGCAGTGGAAGGCGGGGCACTCGCCTCGTCGGCCTCGCGCTTGCGGCGCAGCTGCTCGGCAACGGCGGCGCGGCGCTCGGCGCGCTCGCGCTGGCGGCGCTCCATTTCTATGCGTGGGATGCGTGAGATAAGCGAGTTGAACGAGATGCGCAGGATGCGTGAGCAGGCAGTGGCTTACCGAGGATGAAATGGTCGTCACGCGGGGCAGGCCGTGCGATGCGGCGCTTTGGCGTTGGCGGCTGCGTCTGTCGAGGCTCTGGGCCGGTGGGTGGATCGGCGGTGTCTTGTGCAGCGGGAGGTGGCGGGGCTGGTTGCTCGGACTGCTTAGGCTGCTCAAGCTGCCCAGGCGGCTCTTGCTTCTCGGGCGGCTCGGGCTCGACAGGTGCCTGCGGAGGCTTTGGCTCTGGGACAGCGTGGCGGGCGGCGAGCTGGGCCAGGAAGGCGCGCATCTGGGCGGCGCGCGCGGCGTGCGAAGCGGCGAGCTCGCGCTGGTGGCCTGCGGGCGGGTCAGCGCGTGGGGAGACAGATCGGGGGAGACAGCACGGGGGAGACCGCGCAGGGGGAGACACGCACGTCGTGCGATGGCGCGGGCGGCCCAGGCGGACACGGCGCGCAGCAGCAGCCGCCGGGCGTGGAAGCCGCTCGCGCGAGCGAGGGCGGCGGCCTCTGCGCGCCGCTTGCGCTCGTCTGCGGCCCGCACGCGGCGCGCGCGGCGCCTGCGCAGGGC
>JADGIZ010000377.1:0-14824 GCA_027604665.1 Polyrhizophydium stewartii | reverse complement strand
CACTCAGATACGCCTTGGTGTAAAAGTCCGACGAGCCCTGCGGCACGTCCGCGAGCCCGCCGGGCCCGCCGTACACGTCGCGCTGCTGCTGCTCGCGCACCTCGTCCTCGCGCATGCGCGCGCCCCACCCGCCGCGGCCCTCGTCGTAGTCCTCGCGGTGCTCGTCGCGCACCTGCCCGCCGCTGCGCCCGCGCCCGTACTGCCGCCCCATCCGGAACCCCGGGTCCACGTCCGTGCGCACGATGCGCTCGTCCAGCTTGGTGCCGTTGACGAAGCTCATGCAGTCCAGCGCATCCTGCCGCCGATAGAACCTGAACCACTCCGTCAGCACCACCTTCGCCTCCTCAAAACGCACCACCTCCCCAACTCCCGACGCCGGCGCCGCTCCCCTGCTCGGCGAGAGCCACGCACTCGACGAAGCAGAAGCCGCACGGCGTCTTCTTGATCCGGTCCAGCCCCATGATGATGCGCTTGATCTCGCCGCACTTGGAGAACAGCTCGTAGATCTGCTCCTCGGTCGTGAAGAACGACAGGTTGCCAACGTACAGCGTCGACGACACGGCAACGTCCCGGTCAAACTGCTCGACGCCGCCCTGTTGCACCAACTCGCCCAGTCAGCCGCCCGGCCTGCCGCCTGCACGAGCAGCGCCTGCGCGCCTCGCTGTCGCCCACCTCGTAGCGCCAGTCCTTGTACGTCGACGGCGCGCCGAGCGGGCGAACCACTCCGGCCATGGCGCCTGCTTGTCGTCGGTCAAACCCTGTCGTCGCTCTCTCACGCCTTCAAGTGCCAGAAACCGCCGCACCGGCCGGCACTCTGGACTGGGCTGCGGCTGCCTCTCCCGCGCCTGCGGAGCCCAGGGCCACCGGCTCTGCGTCCCCTGTCCTGCGCGCCGCTGTGCTGCCGCTCCTCAGCATGCGTGATGGCCCGCTGACTCGCCGCCGCCGCGCTCGCCTGTGTCTTTTCGCATCGACCGACGACCATGGGCGGCCACAAGCACGGCAAATATCCCCCTCTGCTGGTGCGCCTGCCGCGCCGCCGCCCGCCGTGCCGCAGGCCCTAGCCAGCAGCCCGCTGCACACAGCCCGCGCGCTCTCCCGCCCGCGCCTTCCCGCCCGCGCGCCAGAGGCCGCAGCACGGGCTGCCGCGTGTCGGCCCGGCCTTCCTCGCTGAGACGACGATCACGATGCTGATGCCCGACCGCTCTCGCCGTCCACCTCGCCCTCGCCCTCACCGGCGCTGCTGCCGCCGGCCACTGGCCTGCGCACGCTCGAACGACCCCATCGCTGCAGATCGACCCTGCCATCGGTGCGCTCCTGCTGCGACTGGCCCGCTTCGACTCTCCCGCCGCTGCTGACTCGCTTCGCCCTTGGAACTCGCACCAACTCGACAACCACACCCACACGCCTGCGGCACACCTGGCGACGCTGCCAATGTGTGCCTGACTGCATGTGCCGACAACATCGCGATGCACCCAACCAGAGAAGTGGTACTACATGCGTGAGAGCACCCATACGCACTTCAAGTTCAACCGCCGCACGATCGCCATCTCGCTCATCCTCACGGGCCTGATCCCGGCTTGGCTCTACTGGAACACCGTCAAGTACCAGGCATGTTTTTTTGCCTTGTCTCTTACATGGTCTTCTGCGCTGTCTGAGTCGGAAAGTGCATGGCCTGACGCTTGTCCGATACAGAACGTCTGGCAGGTGTCTGGCGCCACGCGCAACACCAACCTCCTCACACGCCGCCCGGCGAGCAAGGACGACTCTGCCGCCGAGCAGGACAGCTGAGCTGCTGCAAGTGCCGGACGTCGGGCTTCTGGCGCGCATGTCCCGTGCAACGTCTGCTCGTCGCCAACTGGGCCGCGCCGTGCAGAATGAATGCGATGGTGTCTGGCTGAGGACGGCTACGTTGAGATGTGACCAAAGCCAGTGCGGGGATGTCTCGCATCGGCAAGCTACGACTCATTCTCGTCCGGGTCTGGTTGCCGAACCGCTCGAGGCTCGGTCAGCAGCAGCCAATTGCCGCAAGGTTTGGCGCTCGAATCTGGGACACGTCGACTTGGTGTATCGGCTCTCTGGCATGACCACCCGCACGCTGACTTGGCGGCTGCGTTGTGCGGAAACTATCGTGGAGATGCACGGCGAGCGTGGCAATGCCTCCACTTGCTTGCCTGCCGCCCAGATCGGCAGGAGTTTCTCCGCGCGGATCAATGCCGCTCGGCCGAAAATCGTCTTTGGCGGTGGACTCCCCTGGCACCGGCAGTTTAAAAAGGGGGCCGACCGACCAGGCACAACAAACCCACAGCACAGAAAGCAATGTTCTGGTCAAAGCCTGCCTTCAGCGTCGCAGACATCCCCGACCTCGCCGGCAAGGTCGTCATCGTCACCGGCGGCAGCAACGGCCTCGGCCTCGCCAGCGCCGTGGCGCTCGCGGCCAAGGGTGCGCACGTCATCGTCTCGTGCCGCAACGAGGACAAGGGCAACGCCGCTGTCGCCGACATCAAGGCCAAGGCGGGCATGCCCGCCGCAACCGTCGAGTTTGGCATCATGGAGCAGAGCGACCTGGCCAGCGTGCGGCGCTTTGCCGACTGGTTCCTTGCCAAGGGGCTGCGGCTCGACGTGCTGATGCTCAACGCCGGCGTGTTTGGTGAGGACGCCGTGCATCTGCTGCTGTCCCCGACCTGCTGCTGACCGACCCGCCGCATCTGCCGGTGCATCTGCCAGGCACAAAGTTCGAGCTTGTCGATGGAGTTGAGACGCACATGCTGGTCAACCACCTGTCGCACATGCTGCTCGCACAGCTGCTGCTGCCCAAGCTCAAGGAGTCGGCGCCGTCCCGGATCGTCTTTGTTGGTTCAGACGCACACCATGCAGTTGCCGAGACAATCGACTGGCGCCAGGCATTTGTCCAAACTTACCACGACTCAATTTCAAGCTTTATGAAGCAGTACGGTGCCTCTAAGTTGGCCAACTCGCAAACAGCCAACTCTCTCGCACGCCAGCTCGGCACCGACTCGGGCGTGCTCGTCAACACGGCGCATCCGGGCGGCGTGGCCACCAACGCTGGCGCAACCAGCCCCTTTGCACAAACATTCTCGGGCAAGATCATCATGACAATCCTTGCAAATGTCCTCAGCAAGCCCGAGGTGAGCGTCGGTGTGCCTGACGCAGTAGCGAACCGAGACATGGCTGACTTGCGTGATATGCCTGGCTTCCCTTGCACAGGACGGTGCGCTCACGCAGTTGTATCTCGCCACGCATCCAGACATCGAGAAGAACAAGATCACCGGAAAGTACTTTGTGCCGACGGCCGTCGAGAAGCCGCCGTCGGCGCTTGCACTCGACGAGACGTCGCAGCAGGAGCTGTGGCAGCTGTCCGACGAGACGATCCGGTGCATCCTTGGCGAGAAGGGTGTGCCGCTGTGAATGCGCATCGGCGCTTTGTCGCTTTCATTCCATAAATCCTCATCTGTTTGCAACGCAATCATATGTCGCACACTGTTCGTTCCTCTTAACAAGCCGAGCCAGCACACGGCGATTATCTTTGCTGCGCTGGTGTCTGCATCTGAGGCGGAGCGGGATACTGAGCTCTCCAAGACCACGCAACGTGCGGTACTCCCGAGTACGGCCTCATTCTTTATTCAGCGCTGGATGTCTCTGCGCGTGCGTCGCGACGAGCTGCAGCAGCATCAATTGCGTCTTGCATGATTCGATTGCGCGACAGTGGAACGCGTGCCGCGGCTGTACGAGCAGCCTCGAGATCCCAGTCAACGTCGTCCATAGCGAGAAGAAGCTTGACAAGCGGGCTGTTGGCACAAAGGATCGCCGTTTCGAGCTCCTGCTGGCCAAAGGCGATGCCATGTCGGATACGCCACCACTCAACAAGCGATGGATCTCCAAGCCGAGCTGTCTCCTCGACCAGTATCGAGGTCATACCGCGGTCGCGCGAGATGATCCAGCTCATGACGCTGGTGCTGCAGCTCTTTGCTGCCCAGCCGGCAGATGCATTCGTGAATGGCACGCCGCGCTCGTACGCCCACCGGAGCAGCTTGTCGTGTCCAACGTGGAATGCATACTCGAGATCCTTCTCCTCGAGCACCACGCCAAAGCGCATCAAAGTCCACTCAAGTACATCGATTTTGCCCATCTTGACACAGTGAGAGACAAGCTCTGCTGAGTTGAGAAGGCCGCGCTCGTCGAGCCAGCTGATTACTGCCATATCGGCCGACACAAAGTCACCACCAGAGTTGAGAATGCCTGAGAGATTGGGAAAGTGCTCGAGCAAAAACTGCAGCATCTCGAGGTTGTCGCTCGAGGCTGCCAACTCGAACGCGCGCACATCGCACTCGACATCCGTGTTTTCGACGAGCCAGCGCGCGATGTGCATATGATTGCATCGAGTTGCGCCGGCGAGCGCGGACGGACCCAGACAACTGACGTGGTGCTCCTTGAGCCAGATCACGAGATCGAGGTTGCCGCTCTCGCAAGCAGATGCTCCGACCCAATAAGGCAAAGCGTCGTGCGGTATGCGCTCGATGAGGAAGCGGACGGCGTCGAGATGGCCGCCGGACGCCGCCATATGCACAAGCAGCATGCTCGGCGCCACTGTCCTGCGCTTCTCAATCAGCTCGTCGAGAAGCCAGACGGCGCCTTCGAGGGCCGCTGCCTGCGAGAGATCATCGCAGCGCTCAAAGTCGAGCATGTCTGTCCAGCTGTTGCGCGTGGCGACTCGAAATACATGCATCGCTCGATGCTTGGCTGCGATTCGGTCCAACAACGAGCGGCGCAGCTTGAGCGACGTGCTGGTGATGTCGGTCCACGGCAGATGGTCCGCACGGCCTTTCCAGTCTGCATCGCTCGCATCCTGCCAGAGCTGCTCGAGCTGTTGCTTGGGAAGGGCTCGCAGCTCTGCGGCAAGCAGCAGCCCGTTGACGAACTTGGTGAACGGCCCGGCAGCGTTGAGCATGGCGCGCTGAAGCTCGGCGGGCATGCGGTCCCACTCGTTGGTCGCGTCCGGCCGGAAGACGCTGGTGCGGCGGTAAGGCCCTGGGTCGGCGGGCCGTGCGCGCTCGACGGGAGCGGCGGGGGCCGGAGCGGCGACCATGACCGGCGGGTGTGGAGATGCGGGGCAAGGGTCGTCGGAATGTGCTGGAACGAGGGCAGGGAAGGGCAAGTGTGCCTGGATCACCACCCTGATCCTGACGACGGGCGAGATCGTGGTGCCCACCACGCTCGGCCTCGCTCGGCGCCGCGATGCGATGGACTGCGACAATGGCCGGCTGTTGCCGCTGTTGCCTGTCGCAGCTGCGCTCAATGCGCCGGGGCTTGCACCCACCCGGTGGCGGTGCGTCTGGCTCCCCGCCAGGCCTGGTGGAGATGCCAAGCCGCCCTCCGTGTCCTCAGGGCCGGCAGCCTTCCGGCCGACCTGCGCCTCGGCCTGCTCTCCGACACCCATGGCTGCCCCCAAGACCAACTACCGTGTCCGCGAGGCCGTGACTGCCGACGCCCCCGCGCTCGTGCCCATCATCAACGCCGCCTACCGCGGCCACGGCGGCTGGACCACCGAGGCCGACAGTGCGTGGCCGCCGACACGCCGCATTCCGCGGGCCTCGGGTCTCGCGGTGCGACGTCCAGTGCGCCGCGGTCACCTGCCGCGGCCGCCGGGCTGCCGCCGCGACCCGTTCGCAAGCGCACGCTGACGCCCCCGCCGCACATGCATGCGCCGGCGCATGCCCGCCCGCAGTCGTCTCCGGGATGCGCATCGACCTCGAGGGCGTCACGGCCACGATCGAGTCGCCCAACGTCATTCTCCTCGTCATCGAGGACGCCGATGAAGACAAGCTGATCGGGAGCATCGAGATCGAGCACTACGACGCCGACACGCGGACACCGCTGCACGACGGCCGCACGGCCGACGCCGTGCTGCTGGGGCTGTTCGCCATCGAGCCTGCGTACCAGAGCCGCGGCGCCGGCTCGTTCCTGCTCGACGCGGCGCTCGAGCTCGCGCGCCAGCTGGGCAAGAAGCGCGCCTTCATCTGGGTCATCCACACCCGCGCCGAGATCATCGCCTGGTATGCAAAGCGGGGCTTCACAAAGACCGACGGCGTCGTCGGCTTTGTGATGCCCGACCTCCTCAAGGTCGACAATGCGGACTTTCACGAGTTTGTGCGTCATCTGTGAGGCGGGCGTCCATGACTGCGACCCTGTGTTGTCGAGCGACTGCGCCGCGAGGTCATCTCTTGCCTGGGCGACGCCTCTTGCGGCGTCGCCAGTCGGCCGGCTCTGGTCACCGCATACACAACCATAAAGTGCACCGAAGCCAGCGTCTGGATGAGCAATCATGCATGCAGTCAGCCGCTCCTTGGACTGCCATCATTCCATCCCTGCCCTGATATCGAGCGTCGACTGGAAATGTGGCGCACTGGGATCGAGGTGCACAGACAGATTTCTGTTCTGATCAAAAACAGGAGTTGAAAGATCGAAACAGGCCTGGCGTTGAACTGATCCACCCAAGTCATCCAAAGGCCAATGACAGGAGCGCGATGATGAGCCGCACCGTTCGGCGCATCCACTGCGCGAACCCCGCGTCAGCTAGAATTGGTTGTTGACCAAAAGCTCGATGGTCAGCCGGTGGCGGTGAGCGACGCAATCCGCTGGGAATCATCGACCGCTGGCGAGCGGGGAAGTTGATCCAGCAGACAAGAAATGCGCAGTAATGTTTGCGCTCGTTTGACCATGTGGGACTGCGGGATCAGGCCAAGGTGAGTGAGCAGGGCGTGGAGCAGCTGCGATGGCGTCGTACTTCTTGCAAAGCGGCATGCCCTCCAGCCAGCTTTAGAAACTCGCAGAAGCGACTTGATGGAAGTCGGGAGATTGCACTCTTGCATGGCATGAAATGTCGACGAGAACGCCCCAAAGTGCGTCACTCCCGGTTGACCCGATAACAGGCAGTTCATGTTCTGGTCCACGCCTACCTTCAGCACCGCAGACATCCCCGACCTCGCCGGCAAGGTCGTCATCGTCACCGGCGGCAGCAACGGCCTCGGCCTCGCCAGCGCCGTGGCGCTCGCGGCCAAGGGTGCGCACGTCATCGTCTCGTGCCGCAACGAGGACAAGGGCAACGCCGCTGTCGCCGACATCAAGGCCAAGGCGGGCATGCCCGCCGCAACCGTCGAGTTTGGCATCATGGAGCAGAGCGACCTGGCCAGCGTGCGGCGCTTTGCCGACTGGTTCCTTGCCAAGGGGCTGCGGCTCGACGTGCTGATGCTCAACGCCGGCGTGTTTGGTGAGGACGCCGTGCATCTGCTGCTGTCCCTGACCTGCTGCTGACGGACACGCCGCATCTGGCGGTGCATCTGCCAGGCGCAACGTCCGAACTCATTGACGGCGTCGAGACGCACATGCTGGTCAACCACCTGTCGCACATGCTGCTCGCACAGCTGTTGCTGCCCAAGCTCAAGGAGTCGGCGCCGTCCCGGATCGTCTTTGTTGGTTCAGACGCACACCATGCAGTTGCCGAGACAATCGACTGGCGCCAGGCATTTGCCCAGACTTACGAATATACAATCTCGAACTTCATGAGGCAGTACGGCATCTCCAAGCTGGCCAACTCGCAAACGGCCAACTCTCTCGCACGCCAGCTCGGCACCGACTCGGGCGTGCTCGTCAACACGGCGCATCCGGGCGGCGTGGCCACCAACGCTGGCTCAAACAGCCCCCTTTCGCAGACCTTTATGGGAGCGATTGTCAAGGCAATCATGCCCATGGTTCTCAGCCGGCCCGAGGTGAGCGTCGGTGTGCCTGACGCAGTAGCGAACCGAGACATGGCTGACTTGCGTGATATGCCTGGCTTCCCTTGCACAGGACGGCGCGCTCACGCAGCTGTACCTCGCAACGCATCCAGACATCGAGAAGAACAAGATCACCGGAAAGTACTTTGTGCCAACGGCCGTCGAGAAGCCGCCATCGGCGCTTGCACTCGACGAGACGTCGCAGCAGGAGCTGTGGCAGCTGTCCGACGAGACGATCCGGCGCATTCTTGGCGAGAAGGGTGTGCCGCTGTGAATGCGCATCGGCGCTTTGTCGCTTTCATTCCATAAATCCTCATTTGCGAGTTGGTTGATTTCCATAAGGTTGTGAAGAGCGGGATCGCCGGAACAAGGCTTGGCTGATTCAGAAGGTACCGGCGGATTTGTGTCTGGTGGCACTTGACGTGGTGCACAGGGTGATTTCGGCATGTGGAGATGATGCAAGAGGGCCGGCCAGAGCCTTGCAATCAGGATGTGCGCGCCAACGTGCATCGCCATCGAGGGCAGAGGTGTGAGGCAGAGCCCGAGCAGCCAAAGCGCGAGGAGCAGCCGCGGCTCGGCCTATGGGGTCTCAACGGTATGTTGCCATTCCCGCCCAAGGCAGCAGCGCCACCCCCAGATCAACTCGAGCGAGGCGAACTTTGGCCGACGCTCTTCATCTGCCTCGATCCAGCGATGCCCTCGGACAGCCTGCGCAGGTTCAGCACCGCGGACATCCCCGACCTCGCCGGCAAGGTCGTCATCGTCACCGGCGGCAGCAGCGGCCTCGGTTTCGAGAGCGCCGTGGCGCTCGCGGCCAAGGGTGCGCACGTCATCGTCTCGTGCCGCAACGAGGACAAGGGCAACGCCGCCGTCGCCGACATCAAGGCCAAGGCGGGCGTGCCCGCCGCAACCGTCGAGTTTGGCGTCATGGAGCAGAGCGACCTGGCCAGCGTGCGGCGCTTTGCCGACTGGTTCCTGGCCAAGGGGCTGCGGCTCGACGTGCTGATGCTCAACGCCGGCGTGTTTGGTGAGGACGCCGTGCATCTGCTGCTGTCCCCGACCTGCTGCTGACCGACCCGCCGCATCTGCCGGTGCATCTGCCAGGCACAAAGTTCGAGCTTGTCGATGGAGTTGAGACGCACATGCTGGTCAACCACCTGTCGCACATGCTGCTCGCACAGCTGCTGCTGCCCAAGCTCAAGCAGTCGGCGCCGTCCCGGATCGTCTTTGTGGGCTCCGAAACCTACAAGGACTTCGTCCACGACGAAGAATCATCGTGGGCCGCCGACTTTGAGCGTGGCTTCTCCAGCAAGTCTGGGCCGGCCGACGTCCAGCACGCTCTGAGCAAGCTGGCTGTCGTCACGACGTCGAACCGGATCGCGCGAGTGCTGGGGCATCACGCAGGCGTTCTGGTCAACACCGTCGACCCGCGGCTGTCGATGACCAAGCTGTGGGCAGGGAGCAAGGACCCGCTGACCAACGGCTGGCTGCGCAGCCTGCTCAGGCGCCGCGGACGTATCGATCTCGTCGATCCAAAGGAAGGTGCCCTGGCGCTGCTGTTCGCCGCAACAAGCCCGTCGATCGAGCAGCTGCACATGTCGGGGATGCTGTTTGTCGGCGCGGGTGTGATCGAGAAGGCGCTGCTGCACACGCTCGACCCGGCCGTGCAGGACGAGCTGTGGGCTGTCTCGGAGGCGCACATCCTGCGCATCCTGGCCGGTCGGGTCTGATCTGCGGGATGCAAGCGGGCGACATTGGAGAGGAGAATGAATGCCGCGACTTGACTCGGCTTCCGACCGATGCCTGCGAGCGACGAGGTGGCGGCTGCGACGGCGACCGCGGACGGCCCGGCGCATTCGGCCGCGCATCTGGCGACGCATCCGGCGCCGAGCAGCAGCAGCAGCAGCGCCGTGGGCGGGCGGCGGCTCCTGGTGCTCTTTGGGTCGCAGACGGGCTGCGCACAGGAAGTCGCCGAGCGGGTTGCTCGCGAGGGCCGCCTCCGTCACTTTGACGTGCGGGTGTCGGCGATGGACGAGTACGACAAGGTCGGTGCCGGCCGCCGCTCGGAGGGCAGAGCAGACGCCGCTGCGTCACGCACACGTCGGAGCGCTGACGGCCGCCTTCGGGCGGGCATGCAGGCGGAGCTGCCCAACGAGCCGCTGGTGCTGTTCGTCTGTTCGGTGACCGGCCAAGGCGAGGAGCCCGACAACATGAAGGTGGGCGGGATCGCCTCGGAACGGGAGACGCATCGGCCGCCGCGGCGGTGGCGGTGGCGGTGCGGGCCGGAACAGGCGCCGCTTCGCTTCCGATGCTGGCGGAGGCATGCGTGCGGGTGCGGGTTCAGATGCGCTGGCGGAGGCAGGCCCAAGCGATGCTGATGCGGCCGACAATCGATCCGCGCCGGAGCGCAGCGCTTTTGGAAGTTCCTGCTGCGCAAGAACCTGCCGAGCGACTCCCTCGAGGGCATGCGGTTCGGTGTCTTTGGTCTGGGCGACTCGTCGTACCCAAAGTGCGTCAGGCTCGGCTGGGGAATGGCGGCGTGCAGCCATGACTGATGCTCGCTGGGCAGATTCAACTTCCCGGCCAAGAAGCTGCACAAGCGACTGATGCAACTCGGCGCACAGCCGCTGGTGGCGCGTGGCGATGGCGACGACCAGCATGACTATGGGTGTGGACGGCGTGTTTGAAGCATGCGGCACATCCCGATAACACACTGACGCGCGCTTGGACGCAGATACGATGGAGCGCTGGATCCGTGGCTCGAGCAGGCGTGGCAGGCCATCTTGGCATTGTATCCGCTGCCGCGAGGACTCGAAATCGTGCCTGCGGACACGCTTGTGCCGCCGCCGCTTGAGGCGGTGTTTGTCGACGACCTGGCGCGGCGTAACCAGCTGGAGGCGCAGCCACAGAACGCCGCGCAAGATGCAGCTCCCGCAAACCAGCGCGCCGGGCTTCCAGTGACAGCGCACCTCGCCACGGTCAAAGTTAACAGGCGCGTCACGTCGGCGGACCACTTTCAGGACGTTCGCCACTTTGAGTTTGACATTGCAGCATCGCACGTCGAGTGGGTGAACCATTGGATGCTCAAAGTTGCTCGGCAGGCCCGTGCTGACGCAGATGACAACGAACCTGCACAGATACAACACGGGTGACATCATGACGATCCAGCCGCAGAACCTGCCCTCCGATGTCGCCGGCGCGATCGAGAGCCTTGGCTGGACGGACATTGCAGATCGACCCCTCGTGATACTGGCGACGCGGGCGGACGTGCGCGTGCCCGAACATCTGCGGGGCGAGATGACGATCCGCCGGCTGTTTGAGCACCATCTGGATCTTTTTGGACGGCCGCACCGGTACTTTTTCGAGCTGCTTGCATTCTTCGCGACGGATGAGATGCACGCCGAGAAGCTGCGCGAGTTTGCGTCTGCGGCGGGCCAAGTGAGTGTGCGCTCGCCGCCCCGCGCGACAGCGACCGTTCTGACGCTGTATCCGGTGTCAGAGCGAGCTGTACGCGTACTGCCACCGCATGCGCCGCACGCGCATGGAGGTGATCAGCGACTTTGCGTCGCTCAAGGTTCCCGTCAAGTACATTGTGGACATTTTCCCTCCGATGCGGCCGCGGTCGTTCTCGATTGCGTCGTCACCCCTGGTGCGGCCGCATGCGATTGAGCTGGCCGTGGGGATTGTCACGTACAGGACTCGCATGCGCGAGCCGCGGCACGGCGTGTGCACCAAGTGGATGGCACAGCTCCAAGCGGGCGACGTGGTTCGATTCGGCGTGCAGGCAGGCACGTTCCGCCTGCCGCTATCAATCAACACGCCGATTGTGTGCATCGGACCAGGTATGGGTTGCAATCCGGAGCAGATCTGCTCGGCGACCGATGCGCGGGAGGGAGTGCTGATGCGCCGAATGCAGGCACGGGCGTTGCACCGATGCGGTCGCTGCTGCAGACGCGGCACGAGCTTGGGGCATCCGAGAATACGCTCTTTGTGGGCACCCGCTCTCGGACAAGCGACTTTCTGTATGGGGAAGAGTGGACAGCATGGGCAGCGCAAGGCTCGCTGCAGCTGTTCACTGCCTTTTCGCGCGACCAGAACCACAAGATCTACGTCCAGCACCGCATTGTCGAGCACGGCGTGCACGTGTGGGACATTGTCGGCGAGCGCGGCGGCACGGTGTATCTCTCCGGGTGAGCGTTGCTTGAAGCGCTCGAGTGCGCCAAGTCGGCTCGCTGACGTGTTTGCTCGCGGCGACAGCAACTCGAAGCAGATGCCGGCGGACGTGGCCGACGCGCTCAAGCAGGTGTTTGTGCAGCACGGCCGCATGTCGCACGAGGACGCCGAGCGGATGCTCTCGGATCTGGAACGCGCACGCCGGTTCCAGCAGGAGTGCTGGGCGTGAGAGGCCGGCACGCGGATGAATATGCGATGCGCAGTAAACGGGTGTTTCGCAAAGAGATTTACTACAGCCGGCTGAGATGCTTAGACAAGAGCTTCGTAGGGAACGGGGCTGATGGTGGTGGGGGCGTTGTTCTTCGACGAGACAAAGTGGGCGGCACGCGGCTGGGCGGGCTGGCGCTTGAGGAAGACGGTCTCGCCCTTGGCCTTGGCGGCGGCCTTGAGCTCAGCGTTGCGCTTGACGCGCTTGAGGAAGTCCAGGCGGCAGTTGGAGTGCTTGACGTGCTCGATGCGGACGTTGACGCGCTTCTCGAGGTAGCGGTTGCCAACAATCTTGTGGATGATGACGCCAACCGACGACTTGGTGACGTTGAAAACGACACCGGTCTTGCCCTGGTAGTACTTGTGGGGCATGCCCTTCTGGACGGCACCGTTGGCCTTGATGTCAACAATGTCGCCGACCTTGTAGGTCTTGAGGTAGGTTGAGATCTTGACCGGACCCTTGGTGCGGAAGTCGCGCGAGAAGAGGTGGCGAGTGCGGGCGCGGAGACCTGCGCGGCGTCAGCGGGTGCGGACGGCGGCGGGCGGGGTGTCAGTGGGCGGTGTCTTTGCTCGGCATCCGCAGCGGCAGCAACAGCAGCAGTCGGGGGCAGCAGAAAAGGACTTTTTTTTTCTGGCCGCCCACGAGCGCAGCGACGGCTGCCGACGGCCGGCGCCAGTGCACGCACGCGCGCGACGCTGAGGCTCGACGCGGCCGCCGAGGTGCATTCCGGCACGGCGCTCGGGCGTCCTGCCGCTGCGCCGCCGAGCGAGGCACGGCGCCGACTCCAGCCGCGCTCGGACGACGCTTGCTGCAGCTGCCGCTTTCTTCGGGCAGAGCCGCTGCAGCGGGCGGGCGCATCTGCACGGGCTGCCGGTTTGCGTTCGAGCGGCTGCTGCTGACACTGCTGCTGCTGCTGCTGCTACTGCCAGAGTGGCCCGCGCTAGCGCTGGCGCTCACCGAACGAGTGGGGCATGGCGGGCGGGGTGCGAGAGTGTGCGGGGGAAAGAGGAGCGAAAAAAAACGACGCGGCGTCGTCGCGGCCGGCCGGCCCGCGGGCTGACAGGGTTCGACGCGCGCGCCGCGCCGCACGCCGGCTGCTCTGGCGGCGAAAAAAAAACGCGCCCCCGAGCCCGTTTTCTGGCGGCGGCTTTCCAACTCTTTGCTCTCCCTCTCTTCCGTCCGCCATGCCCAAGGTCAACGGTTCCAAGACCTACAAGGTCCCTCGCCGCGCCTACGGCGCCGAGCGTCTCGACGCCGAGCTCAAGCTCGCCGGCGAGTACGGCCTCAAGAACAAGCACGAAATCTGGCGCGTGTCGTACACGCTCTCGAACCTGCGCCGTGCCGCCCGTGAGCTGCTCAAGCTCGACGACAAGGAACCCCGTCGTCTCTTCGAGGGCAACGCCCTGATCCGCCGCCTGATCCGCACGGGCATCCTCGACGAGGAGAAGGCCAAGCTCGACTACGTCCTCGGCCTCAAGGTCGAGGACCTGCTCGAGCGCCGCCTCCAGACGCAGGTGTTCAAGCTTGGCCTCGCCAAGTCGATCCACCACGCCCGCGTCCTCATCCGCCAGCGTCACATTCGGTGCGTTTTTTTCTTCGAGCCGGCGCACACGGCACACATGGCCCCCGCCGACGTGGCGGCAGCGTCCGCCCGGCAAATGCGCTGCCTGCTGCTGCCCGCTCCACACACACGCCGCCGCGCGTGCGCTGGCTGCCCGCAGCCCGCCCGCCCGCCGCTCCAGCAACACGCCCGACAGCTCTTTTCTTTGCGTCGAGGCGACCGAGCCGCGGACGCCGGGCGGGCGGCGGCGACACTGCGGGCCGTGTGCACGCGGCTGCCTTGGCGCATGCGCACGCCCGATGTGCCGCCCTGCAGCCCACATGCGCATCACCAACGCACCGTGTGCTGACTGCCCACTCTGCAACGCACACCAGTGTTGGCAAGCAGATTGTCGATATTCCCAGCTTCATCGTCCGTCTCGACAGGTGCGCCTCCAACGCAGCGCAGCGCAGCCCCGCTGTCGAGCTGTGCGCTGACACGACCCGCTGTCTGCGCCTGCAGCCAGAAGCACATTGACTTTGCCCTCACCTCGCCCTACGGCGGCGGCCGCCCCGGCCGCACCAAGAGGAAGCGCTCCAAGGCCGCCGAGGTGCGCTGCCCATGCGCGGTGCTGCATGCGGATCAGCGGATGAGAGCGCTTGCTGACGATGCTGCGTCTGCCTGCGCTCTCGGCTGCCGCTGGATGCTGCCGCCACCGCGACTGGGATGGCGCGATGGTGTGTTGTATGGTGCGACGTGCGCAGGGCGGCGCCGAGGAGGACGAGGAGTAAGCATCTGCTCCCCATCCAGCGAACCTACACGAAATGTATCGATGCTTTCCCAACTGCGCCGGTGCCGGCGAGCGTGAGCGTCCGAGAGCCGCTGGCGTGGTCGGCCGGGTTGGCGGCCGTTGATGTCCGCCGGCAGTCCGTGGCGGGGCGACGCGGCCGCGTGCCGCGGGGTCGCGGCTTTGCCCGAATCCGCGAGATGCCCAAGCGTGTCGCCGTGCTCGGCGCCGGTGCGTGGATGCTCCCGCGACGCCCCGCCACGGAC
>JADGIZ010000376.1:0-14835 GCA_027604665.1 Polyrhizophydium stewartii | reverse complement strand
ATCGCACGGCGAGAGCCCACAGTTTTCGTCATGCTGACATCCGGCGCCGAAACGCCCTTGGCGCCGGCCTGGCTCCAACAGCTTTGCCGGACGTCACGCACAACGCACCGTCGACGCACACCCCTCGTCCACACGGCCAACTGCTCACCACCCGGCCACCTCTCCCCTCCGTCCGCTCGCCGCAGCGTCTGCCACCCTCAAGCCAGCCTGCACGCCCGCTGCCATGAACCTCGGCGCCAAGTCGCAGAACGGCATCCTCTTCGCCAACTTCAACCAGGACTTCAGGTGCCTGCTCCGCCCCGGTCCCTCGGCCACGGCGCTGCCGGCGCTGTCGGCGCTCCACCTCCACGTGCCGGCAATGTGCTAGTTCTACGGCCGCCGCAGGCGCCCTGCCACCGCACGCCGCCCGGCTCACGCCCGACGTTGGCTTCCTCGCAGCTGCATTTCCGTCGGCACCCGAACCGGGTACAAGATATACAACTCGGACCCGTTTGGAAAGTGCTATGCGAAGCGTGGGTGCCCGCCGCTGCCCCGCCCGCTCGGCCGTGGCTGGCCTCTCAGGCCGCTCGCTGGCACGGCTGCACCAGGCTCCAAAGCCGACCAGCGCTGACCGACGCTTTCGGCCGATGCATCACCCGCGGCGACGTGTCACGGCAACCCCTGGCCCGACGGCGCTGTTGGCGTGGTGCGGTTGCGTCTCGGCTGCTGGACCCGCCTCGCTGCCATCTCGGTTGCCCGCGACCTCGCACGCCGCGGCGGCTGCTGCCTTTCGGGCGGCCCGTCCGGAATATCGCTGCGCCACGACCACGCCGCTGGCCGACACGCTCGCTCGGATGGGGCGGCCATGATGCCTCTGCAGAGGACGGCGGCATCGGCATCGTCGAGATGCTCTTCTGCACAAGCCTTGTGGCGCTTGTTGGCGCTGGCGAGCAGCCCGCCTTCTCGCCCAGGCGGCTGCAGATCATCAACACCAAGGTTCGGGAGGGCAAGCCCCCGTGATTGTGCAACGTTCAATTCTGGCTGACTTTGAGCTTCTTGCGTCTTCTCTCCTCGGGGTTACCGCACCTGCGCACAGCGGCAATCGACGATATGCGAGTTGACTTTTGCAACCGCCATCCTGGCTGTCAAGCTCAACCGCAAGCGCCTTGTCGTTGTGCTCGAGGAGCACATTTACATCTACGACATTGGGAACATGAAGCTCATGTTTACCATTGACACAAGCCCAAACCCAAACGGTGCGCGTCTCCGTGATGCAGGTCGACATCGTGCTAGCCCCATCGGATCTGACGCGCGCACGCAAACAGCGCTCTGTTCGCTGTCGCCCTCGTCCGAGAACTGCTATTTTGCCTATCCGTCCAACACATCAACGTCGTCTGGAGAGCTCCTGATATTCGACGCCATCAACCTGCAAGCCGTCAACATCATTCCCGCGCACAAGAGCCCGCTGAGCTGTGTTGCCTTCAATTATGACGGAACCCTGGTTGCCACCGCCAGCGACAAGGTGGGCGGGGAGGTGTGCATGGCAGCGGCGATGCAGGACACTGTGCTCATTGCGTGCGTTGCAGGGTACCGTCATTCGTGTTTTCTCTGTGCCGCAGGGCCAGAAGCTTTTCCAGTTCCGGCGTGGCACGTACCCAGCACGGATCTTCTCCATGGCGTTCAATCTGGAGAGCACCATGCTGGCCATATCGAGCGACTCGGACACGGTCCACATTTTCAAGCTCGACGACAAAGACAAGGTCAAGGATCCGAATGCCGGGCCAAGTAGCAACGAGCGCCAGCCTTCTGCGCCACCCGCGCCGACAAAGCGGTCAAGCGTCATTGACTCGATGTGCGTAGCTGCGGCAGCCAAAGTTTTCTATCCCCCTTTCGATGGCTGACTCGTATGTGTCTGTGTGTGTGTGTGTGGGTGTGTGTGTGTGTGTGTGTGTGCAGCCGATCGCCCCTCGTATCCGCGGCAGGAGCCATGGGCTCGTACCTGATGCCCGAGATGATTGCAGACATGTGGGAGCCGACACGCGACTTTGCGTTTGCCAAGATCCCGTCAGCAAGCAAGTCGATTCAGAACATGTGCAGCTTGAGCACCGGCGCGGGAGTGCCGCAACTTTCGGTCGCGACTGCCGACGGCAGCTTCTATGTCTACAATGTGCAGGAAGCCGGCGGCGAGTGTGTTCTTGTCAAGCAGCACACCATCTTGGACTCGGACGAGGATCTGTGGTGCGTTTTCCTTTGTTTGTTGGCGTTGTACTGCGTGGGCTGACGCAGTGCGTGCGTAGATGCTTTCTGATGCGGCCGCCACGTTGTGTGCCTCGGCGCATTCAAGCTGGCCTTGCCTGCCTCCGGTGCGCATCTGATTATCAGCCGCTTCTGCCTGCGCACGTGGCGGCCTGTGTGCTTGCCACCAGCGCATCGACGCCTGCTCGCATTCAGACCGAAACGCATCACTCGTTTTCCTTCATTCTCCCCTCCCCCACATCTCTACGCACTTTCTCCATGCCTCCATTGTCTGCCTTACACCCGCTCGTCTTAACTTTGACCGCTTTCACGATGCATTGCCCGACACCCCTCTTTCTCCTCGCCGCTTCCAGCCGCACTTCTGACCTGCTCACAGCTGGAGTCTCGGCATGAAGCCACCTCACTCTTTGCCAGGGGCATCATAAGATCACCTCATGCCCGAGCCCATTGGTGGGTTCTGGCTGCGCCTTGGCGGCAGCGTTGATGGCCCGCGCCTGCCACCCTGCCAGAATTGTGTCCGACGTTGCAAGAACCGCCCCGAGCAGCGTCTGTCTGTCCGTCATTGGGATGCCCGACCGTTCGACTCGCCTCACTTTTCGAATGAACGCCAAAAGCACATTTGGTCGCTATGGTGCAAGAAGGCTGTGCACTTGTTTATGAGGCGGAGCTGCACCGCTACTCGCCCAGCGGGAGGTGTCTTATATCGAGCAGATATCAATCAAAGGATGCTCTTGCGCGCCGCGAGAATGTAGTTCATCTCGAGGTTTCCTGGCTGGGACTTGCTGACGAGAGTCCACGATTTGAGCAGTGGATTGTATCCCATCCCGGACACATCGAGCGGCTGGCAGCCCGCCATCTTGAGATAGAGCTCGAGCTCCTCAGGCATGATGTACTTGTCGTGCGTGTGAGTGCCGACGGGCACCCAGCGCAGCAGATGCTCGGCAAGCAGGATTGTGAAGAGATATGACGCCGGCGTGCGGTTGATGGTTGAGAAGATCAACATCCCCTCGGGCTGCGGCGTGCGCGCGTCAGCGGGGGCTGCGGATACACAGGTATGGAGCCGGAGTGGCTGAGCACCTTGACGAGCTGAGAGCACGTTCGCACAAACTGCTTGGGGTCATTGACATGCTCGATGATCTCGAGGGCGACGACAACATCAAACTGCTCCTCCTGTTCGACGAGCGACTCTGGATCGGCGTCAGCAAGTTTGGGAATCAGACTTTAGGAAACTGTGCGCCAACTCGAGTATTATTGCGTCTCGATGCGCACCTGCCGTCGTGTGGCGGTAGTCGATCGAGCCCGGGCCGCGGGCCAGGGCAGGGTCGCGGCGATAGTGGGTGGTGGCGACCTGGATGTTTTCGTTCGATGCGTCTGCGCCGACCACCGTCGCGCCGAGGCGGCAGAGTGGCTGCGAGGAGGGGGTGCCATGTCAGGAGAGGGCCATGAGGCATGGGCCAGGTGCAAGGCGCGATGCCAGCGCCTGATAACCCCGCCGCCCACAACGCACCTCTGAGACGAAGCCGCCGCCGCACCCAATGTCGAGGATCCGCAGCCCAGCGAACGGTGCGGCCGTTGTGGCCTCGGCCCGCGCAAGCTCGGGCCCGCCAAACTGCTGAAGCATGTCGCGCACGTACTTGATGCGCACGGGGTTCATCCTGTGCAGCAGCTCGTACTGGCCGTGTGGGTCCCACCACTCGGCTGCCGTCCGCGAGAAGCGCTGGATCTCGTCGGCGTCAACCGAGCTCCCGGCGGCCTGCCCGGCCGGCTGCGTGTGCACCGAGGCCACTGGCGTGAATGCGCCCCGTGCGCAAGAGGCTGCAAGGTGCGGCCGCGCAAGCGCAGCGGCCGCCGCGCGGACAGCCGAACCCTTGCAGGCCCCCGGCGCCAGCAGCGTGCTGGGCAACTTTGCCAAGAATCGCTTCATATGTCGCCAAGTGCGATCTCCGCTGCCCGCGGACTCGTCGCTGCGCTCGCTCTGCCCGCGGCCCGCCCCGCAATGCATGCGGCGATGCGGGCAGGCACGGCGACAGCGGTGGCAGCCGGACGTACGGCCCGCATCGCAGGCGCCCGCGCCATCAGCGTGCGAGCAACCCGCGAGGCGGCCACCAGGCAGCAGCAGCGCGACGAGGACGCAAAGCCGAAGCCGCCGAGGAAGCCCGCGCCGCTCGACAAGCGGTTCACGGCGTCGGTGCAGGTGCGGCCCGCGGACACGCCGCTGCACGTGCAGCGCCGGTGCGGCGTGCTCGTACGCGCGCTCGCCGAGTCCAATCCCAGGCTGGCGCTCGAGCAGTACACTGGGCTGGCGGACGACGGCCATGTCGGTGTCTTGTCGATGGAGGAGCTGCTCGAACTTTTTCGGCTGCTGGTCTCCAGCCAGGCGGTTGCCAAGCCGGTCGACCGCAGAGTGCTCGACGTGCTCGATGGCCTGATGGGCAGCCTCATCGAGCGCGCAGAGCGCGAGGCCGTGCGCCTTGGCGGGCCGTCGATGCTGCCCCCGCAGCTGTTCCACATGCTCATGCAGTGCCGCGGCGCGCTCAACGAAACGACGGCCGTCGAGCGCATTTGGGACTTTGTCGTTGGCTCGGGTGTGCCTGCCACGACGGAGATGCTCAACACGGTGCTGGAGCAGCATGCGCGCGACGGCAACGCGGCCGCCGCCAACGCCCTCATCGAGCAGTGCATCGACGAGGGCATCGCAATGCCCAACATTACGTCGTTTGCGGCCCTGATCCGCGCCTTTGGCCGATCCAAGTCGCCCGAGTCGGCCTCGGCCTCGCTCTCGGTGCTGGATCGCGTGCAAGAGTCAGGCCTGCCCATGCACATCACTCTCTTCAACTCACTCATCCTCACTCTCGCCAAGGCTGGCCAGATGGACCAGATCAAGCATGTGCTCACCCTCATGGCTGAACGACGCTTCAAACCCAGCACCGTCACGTACAACAATATCATCCACGGCTTCGTCGAGGCGCGCCGCTTTGACGAAGCCGTTGCCACGTACAAACAGATGGTCGAGGATGCGGCCTCGTCCGACGTGCGCCGCGAACAATGTGCCCCTGACTCGACCACTTTCAGTATTCTCATGGGCATCTACACGAAGCAGCGGCAGCCCGAACTCGCCGTTCAGCTGCTTGAAGAAATGAGCAAGCACAACATCAAGATCACCACCATCCCGCTGACGATTGTCATGTCCGCGTACCGTGCCGTCGGCAACCTGGACGGCGTGCGGCGCTATTTTGACATGATTTCGGAGCTCTTTCTCGACTACGACGAGGTGGCGTTCAGCACCATGATGGGCGCCTACGTTGATAAGCGCCAATACGAAGCGGCACTTGCGGCGTACCAGCAGATGCTGGAGCACCGCATCTCGCCCCGCCAGACGTCCTACGGGCTGCTCATCGAGATTCACACCGCGCGCGGTGACTTTGAGGCGTGCAAGGCGGCGTTTGACGAAATCCGCACTCGCGGCTTGGCGATCGACTCGCACCTGCTCGAGCTGATGCTTCGCGCTGCCGCAGCCATGCGCCAGCCGTCTCAGTGCGCGCAGACGTACTTTGACATGGCTGGCAAGCTCGGTCTTCCCATAACCAGGAAGCTCTTCCATCGCCTGCTCATTGCATATCTGGCCGATTCGACAAAATCTCTGGGCGAGTCTGTTGAGCAGGTCATCTACGAGCAGATGAAGCCCCGCAACTTTGCCGCCGACGCCAGGACGCTTGAAATTCTGCTCAACTTTGTGGTGCGGCCCGACTTGTTTGAGAGGAAGCACCTCGGCCAGCGGCTCCTGTCGGCGACCAGCCGGGCCGAGGCGCTGGCGGTCAGCCTGGCGGAATCGGGCAGGCCTGTTGGCGAGGCAGACGAGGGAGATCATGAGGCCCCCGGCGAAGACATGGACGATGGCGTCGTGCACTTTGCGCAGCATCGGGTCGACCAGGAAGACAGGCCGACAACGGTGTTCACAAAGCATGATATGGCGATGCTCCAGAAAGTCGTCAACGATGTCCTCGATGCGGACGACAGAGGGACGAAGGTGCAGCGACTGAGGGAGCTGGTCGATCTCGCGATAGCCAGGATGCGGAAATGAACCACATGACGGCTGATGTGGCCAAGCGTGCTCTGTGCCAGACACCGCCGACTTGGGTTGACGAGGGTGGGCGACTTTCGTTTTGCCTCGGCCCCTAGCAACGGCGTGCATGGACGAACAGCCGGCCCTGGTGGCTGCCGCCGAGGGGCTCGGGCTGGCCGCAGATGGCAGCGAAACGGGCAGCAAGGAGCGGCTCAAGGCTTTGCTGAACCGCAAGGCCCGGGTGACCACGACCGACGGCCGGGTGTTTGTCGGCTTCTTTGTGTGCCTCGACAACAGCGGCAGCATGATCCTCAGCGCGACCGAGGAGTTCCCGCCGAGTGGGTGCCGCTGCTCGCCGTTGCGCTTCACCATTCTGCACCGGCTGACGCACGGTACGGTGATCCTGACTTGGGTGCGGCCTGGGCGTCGCGGGGCACGCAGCGGGCAAGTTGAAGGGGCGGCGATACGTTGGCGATGTGCTGATAACCGGCAATGTGCTCGTCAAGGCTGAGATGGAGACCTATTGAGCGGGCGGATCAGGCCGCCAATGCGCCGCCCGTGTGTGAATGAAGTCGTCTAGGCCTCTGCGCCATCCGGCTCTGGCCACCGGCGTTGGCATTGTGCGGCTGTCGCAGGTGTCGGGTTTCTGCTGCAACTCGAGATGCACCTGACGAGATCCCTTCTGGCGACGTCGCTGCGGCGACAGCATTCAGCGGGGCTGCGTGCCGTGCCTGCCGCGCAGTCGTCCGCGGCTGCCGCGCAAGCGCGCGCGGGCGGCCCGGCTTCAGGACCGTGCACGCACATGCGCTCTGCGCCGGCGCGGGCGGCACACTGGGATGCGTCGCTGGAACCCGGCCTCGAAGGACAACAAAATCCGCTTCACTTGCGCGGCGACGAGGTCGACGACGACGCCGACGCCGGCGCACAGGACACGTCTGTGGGCGACCTGCTCGGCGACCTGGGTCCGTTTTCTGCTCCTCGCATCACCACACGGCGCCGCTACAACTTGCCCGTGACGTCCGAGAAGCTCCGTCTCGCCATCGCCGGTTTCCGCCTTCGCGAGGCGTGGTTCATCTACCGCATGCTGCCGATGCCCGCGGGGCTGTCGCACGACGAACACTCGGCAATGCTCGTCTTCCTCACGAAGCAACCGCTGCCGAGCGTCGCCCAGAACCAAGCCCCTACGGTCATTGCGAAGATGCGCGAAGACGGCCACGATCTCGACATCCGCAATTACCACTCGCTGCTCACAATCTATCTCGCCAACCTCAACGAGGACAAGATGCTCGAGACGATGCAGCAGATGGCCAAGCGTTCACGAGCCAAGCCCACGCGGTCTGGATCCGAGAAATCGCAGATTGATGGCGCGGCGCGGCACCACGGTCATCTGCGCATCGACGTCACATCATTCAACTTGTTGATGATGCTCTACGCCCGCCTGGGCAAGCTCGAGAAGCTGATGCAAACCTGGGTCCAGTGTATTGAGATGCACCCTGCGTCGCGGTACGTCAACATGGACGCATGGGCGATTATGATCGACGCATATGCGCGCAAGGGCGACACACAAGGGGCGATGCGCTTGTACCAAGCGCTCAAGAGCAAGTTGGACGAGATGCCCCACTTGAAGGTGCCTAGTGCGATCCACAGCGCAGTCATCCGTATGCATGGCTTCCGAAAAGACCTCGACGCCGTGGTTTCTTACTTTGAGAGCATCCGGGCTGGCTCCTCGCCCGCAGCAACCGATACAATGATTGACGGCGACTCCAGCTTTGTGCCAGAATCCATCGCGAGGCTCCAGCCCGACCAGTACGTCTACGACGCCATCATCGAGGCGTGCGAGGCCGCGGGCGACTTGCCGCGGGCAGAGCAGTACTGGGCCGAGCTTCTCGAGCTCTGCAGCTCGTGGGAGCTTGCTGGACGTGGTCAGGTTGCTGTATCGTGGAGGGCCACGCCGCCCGAGCTCGACTCATGGCGCAGACTCAAGATTTCGAGCCAGGACCTTGAAATCCTCAAGGGAGCCGTCACCACAACGGCGCGTTCGAACACGCAGATGTACTTCATGTCCAGGAACCGCACGAGACAGCGCGCCGCACTCCAGAGTGCCTTTGGCCCCGACGTACCGTTTGTGTGCGACGGCAGGCCCGGCACGTATCCTCTGCAATCAACGTTTACGCGCATGATCCGCATGTACGCCCGTGCCGGCCTGCGTGACAAGGCGCATGCGACACTCGCCATGACTGCGCGCACCGCGTCTCCGGAGCGGTTGGCCGTTGAAGAGGTCGTGATGATGAACATTCGTCTTGGCGACAATGTGCTCGCGCTGGCACTCTACGACCTGCTTACCCTGCGCGGGTTCCGCCCGAGCATTAAAACGGCTTCGGCCGTTGCACTCATCCCGGCTCAGTGACGATGCAATACAGCCACTGTGGCTTCCGATGGCTGTGTGTGCGTGTGTGTGTGTCCGATTGCTTTATTCGACGCTCCGCTGGTGAGGTCGTCAAGCGGAACCTAACGCCTCACAAAGTTGATGCTCTCCTTGATGGCCATGATTCGGTTACGCATTTTGTTGTTCCCGAGGTGCTTGAAGCCGTGCTTTGGATCGCGAAAATCTTTCATGATGTGCTGCGCGACGCCGTTGTGCCGCCAGATTGCGGCGACAAGCCATTCGTTCTCGGCCATCTCAGTTGCGATTCCCTGGCTGGGTGCAACATTCTCTTGGCTTCGTTGGCTGGAAGTGTCAAGACTGTTGTGCTGGATCGGCGTTTGAGACTGAGCACTCGGCACACCGCCGCCTTGCTGCTCGGCGTCACCGTTGGCGAGCACATCGAAAGCAGGCGGCTCGCTGGACTCGACGGTGCCGCGCTCAATGCCGTCTCCTTGAGTAGCACCATCGGCGTCTTCGGCTTCCGCCGCAGCAACCTCGCTTGACGACGCGCCAACCTCCTGCACAGAAAGCTCTGCGGCTGACGGGAGAGCCGCCTCACTGGGCATTTCTGGAAGCAGCTCGTCTTCGCTGTCGACGCTGACGCTAACAGCATCCTCTTGGGACCTCTGGAGGCTGGCTTCGCCGGCGTCGTGCGGTTGCTCCGAACCGCCTGCTTCGGAATCTGCAATAGGCACCTGTCCGGCGGCAGCGTCATCGCCACCAGAGGCCGGCCCCGCCGATCGATCGGAATCGGGGTTCATCTGGCCCTGGTCGCCGCTTGGTGCCTCGTTGTCTCCGGAAGCGCGCGAATCACCGGCGTCCGAAGCCTGGGCTGCTCGATGCATGATCTCGAGAACGCGCGCAATGATCTCGCTGCGGCGAGCCTCGATATCGCGGAGCTCGGTCTCGAGCTGGTGAAGCTCTTGGCCGTACTGCCCCGAGACGAGTGTTGAAGTTCGACGGAAGACGTCTGCAGTTGGCGGCAAGCTGTGCAGCGATGCACGCCTCTCGCGATCGTCGTTCGCAGAGGGGACCGAACCCGGCGCTCGGCGACTCGCTGAGTAGATAGACGGCGACGGCGAGCGGGCGCGTTTCGAGCGCTGGGGTCGACTAAATGCAGATGCTTGCTGAGGGCCGGGCGACATCTGCGACGGCAGAGGGTACTGCGAGGGAACTTGCGCTGTGTCGCGTGTCTGTGCGCTTAGAGGCTGCGAGCGGCGAGGCTCTTGCGAGCGGCGAGGCTCCTGCGAGCGGCGGGGCTGCTGCGAGCTGCGAGTTTGTTGCGAGGTCCGCTCGCGCTGCTGAGATGGTAGCGGCTGCGAGGCCAGATCGGGTGACATTTCCAGATCTCGAATCCAGCGACGCATGTACGAGAGCGGCACGTTCTGGTCAACATCGCTCGTTTCCCGGTGACTGGTCGAGCCGCGCCGATGATGATCTGCGTTGCCAGATCCTCCTGCGTCGCCCTCGACCTTGACAAACGGTTGATGTTCGCTGTCGGACGAATGCTCGGACCGCGGACCTGGCGAGATGCGCGAAATGCCGTTGCTGCGCGGGAGACGATTGTTTGGCTGCGGCAGAGTGCCAACGATCGTCTCTGGGAGTGCGCGACGTCGCTTCTGCGGCGGGCTTGGATGCCTTCCGGCGACGCTGCGGTTGGGGGAAACGACGCCAGTGCCGTTGGGAAGCTGTTCTGGTTGGCGGTGGCTGGCGTCGCCGTCTCTAGCCTGGCTGTTGCGGGCGATTTGAGTGCGAGCCTGCGAGCTTCGGGTACTCGGGCCGTCGCGAGCGTCTTGATCATCGCTATCGCTGCCACGGTTTCCGTCGTCGTCTTGGTCGCGGTCAGAGAACGCGGGCTCGTCACGGTACACGAACCACCTTGCCACGCGGTTGTTTTTCTCGGCGTGACGGGCGAGGTCTCGCACCCGCAGAGGCGGATATTGCCGTTTGAGGAACGAGCCGTGCACGGCGATGAAGACGGCAAGGTCCGTGGAAAAGCCAACGAAGTCCTGGGCGCCTCTCACAGACAGCTCGCCGTCGGTCGACTCGAGCTCTTGATGGATCTGAGACAGGGCGAGCAGATGGCGAGTGTCAGAACCCCAAGCGGTTCTCCCCCAGGCGAGCGCGGCAGCTACGCACCGCCTTACTCCGCTCGGCAGCCATGCGTTTAAACTGCGTGGCGTGCTCTGACGTGAAGCAGTGAGCCCGACTGGCGAGCGGCCCATCAAGGTTCCTCAAGTGCAGCTCGGCATCGGGCTGGAGGTTGTTGCAGGCCACAAAGATCTGAGTGCGCAGATCAAGCACGAGCTCGAGGTAGGGGTCGATGCAGGCGGGATGCACTTCGAGATGGTCCTCGAGGATGTCTCGCATCGCGTAGAGCCTGCCGAGCTGCTTTTCCTGGGTCTGTCCAAGGTGGTGTGGCAGTTAAGCATCGGGAACACGGAGTCGCGGGTGGCGGGCGGGAGGGCACCGACCTCGGGTGAGGTTTGGCTGCCGTCGCCGCTTTCGCCAACTAGAGCATAATTGCATGCCTCGATGGCGTAGCTCCCGAGCAGCACGAGCAGCAGGCGCTGCAGCATCGGCGCGGGCACGCTGCTTGGGTCGTCGACAACGCCCCAGAGGAAAGGATCGGCTGAAGGCGACGGCGTCAGCTCGCGCGCCTGCGTGCCGTGCAGCATGCGCGGCGCAGGCGACAGCGCGGCTGCGCGCAGCAGAGGCACATGCGGGTGTGGGGCCTGGGCGGCAAGACCCACTTGCAAGCATGCGCAGCGCCTCGTGTCCGAGGGTGATGTTGGAGCTGTCCGACCGCGTGAGCTCCGAGCGCACGACGGTGCGGGCCGGCGTCGACAGCACCCCGGTTTCAGACAGCGGGGGCAGCTGCGCCGCGAACAGTGTGTCCAGCACCAAGTACGCCCGGCTGTCGAGCGCCCACACATGGTGGCCGTACGGCCGGCGCGCCTCGCTGCGCGCGAGGAGGCGGCCCGAGGCCAGCTGTTGCGACATTTGGCGAGAAACGGATTCGGAATCGCAACCGACCTTCTCATTCGCTTGGCGCTGATTCGCGGCACCTTGCGCCAGACGCAACCTGTTCGCGACTCGGCATGTGCGACGGAGACCAGCTCGTGCAGCGCGACAACATCGCCTATTCGCTCGGCGTTCTGCTGTGCCTCTCGGTGCAGAATCTGGCCAAAAACGCCGAGCAGCTGATCCGCTCGCACTCCCCAGGGCGGGTCGCACTCGCGGTCGCTTCGCTGTGCCAGGCGCTGCACACCTCGCTGTTTCTCGTGCAGAACTCGCTGCGCTGGATCTCCAGCTGCATGTGGCTCTCGTCCGGCAACGACGTCTTGTACTACATATTCCAGATTCTGGCGACGGCTGTACTTGTGGAGCGCGGCACAGTGCTACTGCCCTTTCCCGTCGGGCATGTCTTGAGAGTCGCATTTACCGTTGCGATCATTGTTGGGACGGCCATGAACATCTACTCAAGCGCAATCAAGACAGTTCTTGTCTCAGATCTGGGCTGGTGCGTGGTGTCGTACGACCGCAACTGGAACACCCGGGCCAAAATCGTCTACGTGGGCATCTGTGAGTGCCGCAGACTCGAATCTAAGGTGCAGCAGCAGACTAACCGTGAGAAATCTGGTCAGATTTGGGCATATTTCTGTGCTTCTTTAGCTCGGTGGTCAATGTGAGACCCGCGCCGAATCTGAGCATGCGCCAGTAGCGTTTTTGACAATGCGACAGATCTTGGTAGCATTCAGTTCCGGAAACATGAGCCCAAACAGGACTCGCATGCGCAGATTCGTCCTCGACTTTTCGTGCAGGATATTATTGGCTGTCGTGGTCAATCTGTGTAGCGTGCTGCTCTCGTTTTATGGATTCTGGGGGAGCGGCTTCTACGTGCAGTTTGCTTTGGAGAATTACTCGATGCAAGTGCCGAGCTTTGCCCTAAATTATCGAGCCTAATCTTTCTGACTGTGTTGTGTACCCGCAGCATACTGGCCGCAACATGGTCTTCGAGAATTGCGGACGAGCCGCGGGATGCCGATCAAGCACGAAAGAAGGCGTGCCGCATAGGGATGGGGCCAACTCCAGTTGAATCAACCAAGCAGCGCGAGCTGGGTCCGACAGAAATGGATTCTTCGCTTCGTTCCGGGCCGGTTCACGGCAGACTGGCTGCACCGCCAACCAGCCGATGCATTTTCGAAGGCGACTGACCTGCAATCGGCACGAGCGAAATCAGAGCGCTACTCGTTTCGCTCAAAAGCCGCGATAAACACGCCAGCCCGCCTTTGCTTGAAAAAGCTTCGCCCAGTCCACCTCCCTGCTCGACCCAAACACCGCGACGCCGCCATGTGTGACCAAGACCTTCTCGTACAGCGCGACAAGATCGCGTATGCGCTCGGGGTGTTCATGTGCCTATCGGTGCAGAACTGCTTCGACAACCTGGCCATGCTTGCGCGCCGCCCGACTCTGGCTCGCGCGCTGCAGTTGACGGCGTCTGTCTGCCATACCATCGACAACGGTGTCTTCATCTTGCAGAACTCGCTGCGCTGGCTCCCGAGCTGCGACGGGCTGTCAGCCGTCGGCGACATGTCGTTTTACGTGTTCCAGGTGCTGTCGACGGGCATCCTCATCTTCCGCGGCACGGCGCTGCTGCCTGCGTCAGTGGTGACTGCGGCGCGCGTTGTGCTTGGCGCGACGGGCTTCGTTGCGTTTGCGCTCAATGTCGTGTCTGGCGTTCTGAAAAATGTGTTTGTGACCCAAGACGGTTGGTGCGTGACGATCTACAGCCGCACTTGGAACGACAAGTCAAAGCTTGTGTATGTGGGGCTATGTAAGTCGTGCGCACGAACGGACTGCCGGCGGCCTTTGGCCAGGCTGACGAAGGAGCCCGCAGTCGCCAGCATTCTGTGCTGCTTTGTGGTGCCCGTCGTGCAGGTGACCGCGCATGTCTTGGCCGGCATGACGTGGCGAGCGCGGAGAGGCTGAGCGGGTACTGCATCGGGTCGGTCCTGGGCGCGGTGCGGCGCTGCGGGGGCAGACCTTCAGCAACGTGTTTTCTGGCGAGGCGAGCGGCAACAGGGTGCGGCTTCGGCAGTTCATCGCGGGGTTCGCGGCCAAGATTGCGCTGGCGGTGGTGGTGTACCTGGCGACGACGGTGCTGTCGCTGGTTGGGTTCTGGGGCGACTATTTCTTTGTGCAGTTTGCGATCCAGGACTACGCCAGGGGGGCCTGGCCGAGCGTGCCGGCGGCGGGGCGGCAGGTGGCAGTGCGGCCATGCGAGCGCGTCGGCTGACTCGGGTGATGCGGGCGACTCGGCCAGCGTGCTTGCGTCGACCTGGTCGTCGATGATTGTCGACAACGGGGCGGCGGACCGCGTGGTCGCGATGTCTGAGCTGCGGTGGGCCGGCGCCAAGCGCAGCGGGAAGCGGGCGTCGGCGGTCGCAGGCTCGCAGCCGACGCCGGCGCAGTCGCTCGCCATGTCGCCAGCGCCGACGCAGGCGGCGGCCGCGCCGGCCGCGGCGGGGCCCAAGGCGCCGGCGCCGGACGCCGAGCGCGCGGCCGAGCGCGAGCGCAACCGCGCCGCGGGCAAGCTCGAGCAGCGGCGGGTCAACGCGCAGCTGCGCGCGGTGCAGGCGCAGCAGAGCCGCGCGGTCGAGGAGGCGCAGCGGCAGGCGCTGGCGCAGGACCCGACGCTGTTCGACTACGACCGCGCGCACGACGTGCTCAAGGAGGCCGAGCTTGCGCGGCAGCAGAAGCGCGACGGCGACGGCGACGGCGGCGGCGGCGGCGACGGCGGCGGCGACGGCAGGCGCAAGAAGGCGCGGTACGTCGAGGCGCTGCTCCGGGCGGCCGAGAAGCGCAAGATCGAGCTCGAGCGCGCCGAGGAGCGCAAGGTCCAGCGCGAGCGCGAGCTCGAGGGCGAGCAGTTTGGCGACAAGGAGATGTTTGTGACGGAGGCGTATCTGCAGCGCAAGGCGGAGCTGGAGCGGCTCGAGGCCGAGGAGCGCAGGCGCGAGGGTGAGGCCGGATGGTGACGAAGGGGTGGTGCTCTCGAGATGGGGGGGGGGGGCGGGCCCCCGCCGAGCCGGCGGTGCCGCCGGCGTGT